>PNEQ01087764.1:11258-66964 GCA_003012365.1 Medauroidea extradentata | reverse complement strand
GAGCGCAACATAGACCTGACCTTCAGCAACGCCCAGAGGCGAGTGTGAGAGATTCTGAAGCGCGGTGGCTAATATAGCAAGTTCACGCGTTCTGTGACGTGTTCCACGTGTTCGTGGAAGGTATGCGAGTCGCTTTTGACCTATCAAATTGAAATTACTGACATGTCGATCTGACAGCGCACTGGAACAGCCTTAACATCAGGTCTTTAGCGCTAGTGGGAATATGGAGCAGCTCCAGAACAATGGGGCGGGGAGACGAGAGATCCCCAAGAAAACCCACCGACCAGCGACATCGTCCGGCACGATTTCCACATGCCAAAATCCGGGGACCAATTCGCCGAGGATCGAACCCGGATCATCTAGGTGAGACCCTTCGACCACCGCAGATTAATGTCATTGTCGATTTATGAAAATTATATCCACGGTGGTATTAATCTTGAGTCTGAAGAATTATAGAGAGGAAACAAGAGAGAAAAATAGAGATTCCAAGAGAGAAAGAGATATTATTTGCTCTCTTGCATCTGAAGACGGAGTTCTTCCACGAGTTTCAATACAGACGAGAGATTCACACCTGCCGACATGGGAATGTAAGCCGATTGATTTAAGCAAGTACTTTGGAGTTCTTGAAGACCTGCCGCCGCGCCGCTCATCTAATTGCTTCGGGCGGATGTGTAATAACACAGCGTTTACACTTACGACCTGAGAAAATCACCGCTCCATGGCTCCGAGCATCAACTAACTATACCTTCGGGACGAGAAAACTTACTGCAGCCAGATTATTATAACGCCAGGAAACACCAGTTGTTCAACCAATATTTCAACAGCTCTCCGCTTTAAGACGCCAATTCACACTGTTTGTATTTAAAGATTTTTTTTCGAGTGACTCCACACACAAACAGAACTGAACAACCGTTTATAAACACCTGGAGCAATCATTCAGGTATTTATTTCTATTTACCCTTTACGTCTCGTATATAATCAGGCACTTTACCTAAGTGATGGTTAACTTCGAGAGCATGGGCTGCGTGAAACTACGTATGCATTCGCCAAACGACTTTGACGGGAGACAATTATAAAATAACACACCTATACATGCGGACAGGGGATAGCTTTTTGATAGTTCCGCAATGCTAACCTTACATTGCAATGTTAGTTAACATGCATTGTATTGACAATAACGTTGTTCATATTACTTTATTTTTATTTTTTTTTCTCATGCCGTTTTCTCCGCGTCCATATTCCACCGCAATAAATAAAAATTACAGTCATGATTGTACTACTTCAGTGACAAATAATGTAACAACTTTGCTGTCCTGGGCGCAGCCAGGTTCGATTGTGCTGGAGGCCTTAAATAATTAAATTAATTAATTTAACTACACTTCTTAATTTATTACCAGTCCTATAAAACATCCTGCATAAAGCATACAACCCTCGCGATTCACTCTCTTTAGATGAATATTTACATATATTATTTACAGGTTATCTTTCTAAAAGATTAAATTATTACTATAGTATAAAACGAATTAAGGTCTCTATCAAATCAGTCCTCCGATCTCAAAAGTCTCTTTCCAGAAATGTCTCGCAATTTACAGCTACAGTCTAACCTGTAAGTCTCGCCGCCGTCACACTCGCTCACACCTTTCCAACAGTCCCACTGTTGTCCACACTTGCCGCACAGTCTCTCCTTGATCCGCCGGTCTCGCCTCGTCCCTCGTCCATTGCGAACACTCACAAACTAAACGCCACAATCACTCTGCCGCTGCTCGCATTGGGTCAGTATTTACAACGGCCTGCGACGGTACCCAGAACATTCTCATAGCTCGCCGACAATGCTGGTTGACGTAAGCCGAAATTTCCAGGTGTTGCGGAAACATTGTCACATCCGTGCTGAGTGCCTGCCAAGGATAATTGACAGGTGCTCACCCATTCTGAAGGCTCGTGAGGTCAGCCAGGCACGAGCGGTCCAAGTCGCCAGGAGCGAGAAGAAGGGAGATGGTGAGGGGCGCATTCCGCTGCCTCACCGCTTGGACTGTGGTAGCGAGAAGGGGATGGGGGTGGCATGTTTCATCTGGTCGCTCAGATCCATGTCACCGAGAGTGCTGTCTCGTAACAACAATTTTTTAAAAGCCTAACAGACAGGAGCTATTAAAAAATATATTGTAAAACTATCTACATGTTTGTTCGAAATTCTACTATGTTGACTACTAATGCGTTTGTGACAAAAACACTATGTGATGGTTTTTATGTATCTGCTCTTATTTAGACCAAAAAACATTATAAAACCAGCAGATATAAATAATTATTGCCATAATCGGGAAAGGAAGGGGAACCTCTATCGAGTACAGCACGCGTTTCCAAACTTGTGTACCAAATAAAAACCGTGAGTAACATGTTCAAAAATATGTTAATGAAACGAAATTACGTCAAATTACATAGAGAAAGTTGTATTGTCTGTGATGACTCGCATCATTTATAAGTCGGATGAATATTGTACTTCATACAGTCATACGATTACATGACGGAATGCTGGAATATATTATAAAAAGTGAATAATTATTTGTAATAAATTATTATGTATTCCGATTTCGGTGTGAAAGAGGCATCAAGTTTTAATTTTCTGTTTAATGATACAATAGTAAAACTGTGTTATAGGGTGAAACAAGTACATATTAGACTTTTCTATAACACACACACACATTATATACATATATATATATATATATATATATATATATATATATATTTATAATTCAGGTCTTTTGTTCCTTGAGCCGATTATTCTTACATTTACCTTACATTGCATTTTCTAAACTACTTAACATGAACATTTTTCTACTGAACCCTAGGTGACAAATGTGCCACGACGGTACAGTTTCAGTGTTTCTTATACTTTAGTCGGCTATATCAAGGAATGAAGTTTGGCTCGAGATATTTTGGGTGTCGGAGGTCTAGAGGCATCGAAGCAATAAGGGTGAGTCAGGCACTAGCATCCGATACATCATAGCCTCTAATGCACAAAATATGGAACTGGAGTACTGTATTTCCGTTGCCGGCTCGCCTGTATGAGATTTTCAGCGGTAACCTATTATTTTATGACGTAATAATAAAACTTAATTAATGATGCGGGTCTCTCTGGTACCTTAAATGCTAAATTTTCCTGCTTAAAATAAATAGAGAATATGACTGTGTTGGATGATTTTATAAACATTAGAAACTCCGAAGCTGGAAGTCATCACTCGGCCATAAAAAATTCTGAAATGCTGTTCGAATTGAAAAATATGGCACACCTGTTGGGGTTACACAACTATAGCTCGTTTGACAGCTGGGGCAGACAGCACAAATTACGAAATGCTGATTTTCAAGAATACATATTAAGGTGATCGTAATTTCTAATCTATTTGTACTTCTTCTGGCTCAAAGTTTTCAATGTCAAGAAATGTGTTCTGTGAAATTCTCTTCAGTCGAGAGTGTGGTTACTTAAAGGCAAAAAGCACTGCAAAAAATCTCATATAAAAAAACACCTTAATTGGATATCACACCATCTTTAAAAAAAACACACAACCATAAACAAAACATAAAAACACTACAGCACAACATCCATAGAACATAGAGTACAGAAAAAGGGAAAAACAAACACCGCATTATTCAACTTACACACATGCTACACATAGAAAATATTGTTCGAAACATTCCGCCCTCCTTGTTAACTTCTATTAACAACATGCATACCATCTCCAGTTAAATATATACACTTTTGACACAGGCCTCTTAAGAACACCAGCTACAGTTTTCACCAACACTGTCCGTACAAGTCCATCTTCACAAGGAAATGTGTCAATGATACGGCCGAGTTTCCACTACTGGGCTGGTAGTTTCTCGTCCTTCATGATGACCAATTCTCCTATCTGCAAATTTGACTTCTTCACCCACCACTTCGGCCGATTCAGGAGCCTGAAAAGATACTCTGCTGACCAACGTTGCCAGAAGTGCTGCACCAGGCACTGTACCAGTTGCCATCTGGAAACATGGTTTAGTCTCTGTACTGCAGCTTCACGTTCAGGAATTGCCAGTAAACTATCTCCAATCAAGAAATGTCCAGGAGTAAGTGCGCTTAAGTCATTTGGATCATTAGAAAAAGCAGTAAGTGGCCGTGAATTGAGACAAGCTTCAACTGATGTCAGCATGGTGTACAGCTCTTCGAATGTTAGATTACTGTTACCAATCACGCGATGTAGGTGGTACTTCATACTTTTCACTCCTGCTTCCCACAACCCCCTTGATGGGGTGCAGATGGTGGATTGAAGTGCCAAGATATGCCTTGCTCTGCAAGATGCTGCTTTACTGACAACTGATAATGGTCTGTGTTCATTAATGAAAACAAGTCTTTCAGTTCCCTAGCAGCACCAACAAAAGTAGTTCCACAGTCACTATACATGTCACTAGGCCTACCACGACGTGACACAAATCGCTTCAGTGTTGCAATGAAAGCAGCTGTCGACAAGTCACTCACTAGCTCTAAATGAACTGCTTTGGTCGCAAAACATATAAACAGTGCTACATAGCACTTGTATGTGATATTGCTCCTGCCTTTACAATTGCGAAGACTGAGCGGGCCTGCATAATCAAACACCACAACGCAAAAAAGGTCGAGCAGGGCATACCCTAACAGCTGGAAGATCTCCCATTAATTGCTCTGCTGATTTTGCTTGATGGAAATGGCATTTGACACATTTTTTGAAAATTTTCCTGATAATGTTTCTAGCTCCAGGTATCCAGTATCTTTGATGAATAATTGCTTGGACTAACTGTGGATCAGCATGAAGATTGTTTACGTGAGTATCCCATACTACTAGCTCGACAAGCTTACTGTGTTTTGGAAGTAAGGCGGGGTGCTTTTGTTCTTCTGGAATGCAGGCTTTGTTCAGACGACCACCCACTGAGCACCCCATCATCATCTAAAAATGGACAAAGACTAGCAACGCAACTCTTTGCAGACACTGGCTTACCTTTTTTGAGCACTGTATTTCTGACGTGAAACGTTCACCTTGTGCGATTTTCACCCAATGGAACATAGCTTGATGAAGTTCCTCTACGGATAAGGAGGAAGCCATATTTCTTTCATTCCTTGTTGTAATGCAGTTTTTGCTAAACCTTAAGCACCAGGCAGTTACTCTCTGAAGTCTACTCAATGATGACCATCTGTCTAGAATGGAAGTATCAAATCTGGTACAGGCTACAGTCACTACTTGTCTCTGTTCACTTACAATAAGATGCTTGTCGACATCTCCTGATGTCTTACATGGCAACTGATGCTCCTGCAACCATGCTGGACCAGACCACCACAGTGGATGACAAGGTAGCTCTGGTGGAGATAACCCTCGAGATGCGCAGTCTGCAGGGTTGTCCCTACCATCAACATGATGCCATTGGGATGGATCAACAAGGTCCTGGATCATTGAAACCCTATTTGCTACAAAGGTCTTCCAATGTTTAGGTGGTGATGCTACCCAAGCCAGCACAATGGTTGAGTCTGTAAACGCTAATATATTTGTCATTTTGACTGTCAACGACTTCCTCACTGCATCCAGTAACTTAGCAAGAAGTACTGCACCACATAGTTCCAGGTGAGGTATGGACACTTGCTTTACTGGTGCTACTTTTATTTTTCCAGCAACCAAGCGTACTACAATGGTGTCATCTTCATTGCGAGATCTTAAGTACACCACAGCTGCATAAGCTGCTTCAGATGCATCACCAAACCCTATAAGTTCCATGGAACCGGACTTTGACAAAATTATTTGCCTATCTATTTTAATATTTTTGAGAATAGACAGTTCCAATGTTATACTCTTCTCACACGTCGCAAACATAATTGGGAAGAGGATCATCCCACTGCAATTACAATTCCCAGAGGGACTGAAGCAACAACTTTCCTCTAATTGTTACCGGTGATTGCCATCCTAATGGATCAAACACTTTAGCAAGTTCTGAAAGCAAAGCTCGTTTGGTCATAGTTAATTTTGGTGTCGCTGGACTTACAGACACAGCAAACTTGTCACTGTGTGGATGCCACTCAATTCCCAGTGCTTTGATTGATGTGTCATCAATCTTTAAGGGTACAACAGCGTGTCTCAAAGAAGTTGGTACTGCATCTGTAATTTCTGGGAAACTGGACATCCACTGTCGCAGTTCAAAGCCTCCTTTCTTCAATAACTGGATAAGTCTCTGCTCCTGTTAAAAGGTCGTCAACATAAAAATCCCTAAGGACAACAGATGATGCTATAGGAAATGCACCCTGTTCGCCTATTGCCAATTGCCTTAGACTTCTGATGGCGAGGTATGGTGCGCAACTTTCTCCATAAGTGACTGTAAGAAGCCTGTAATCTTGAATGGGCTCTTCTGGTGATGATCTCCAAACTATTCTCTGAAAATTAGTGTCTGTATTATGCACACCAACCTGGCGATACATTTTAGCAATATTTGCTACCAGGGGAACTGTATGCTCCCTAAATCTTATAAGCGAGGAAAATATGTCATCTTGCTGTTTTGGACCCACCAACAACTTATCATTCAACGATATCCCTGATTTTGTCTTTGACTATGCATAGAATACCACTCTCAGTTTTGTAGTATTGCTGCTCTCCTTGATTACAGCCAGGTGAGGAATATAATACATCTCATGAACTGACACTTCTGATTCATCTGCTGAAATCTTCTGCATATGACCCAATGAAAGATATTCATCCATGAAGTTACGATACAGTTGGTATCTGTCTGACTGTTGTGTTAGCTGTCTCTCTAGTCTCAGTTATCATGAGACAGCCAAACTGCGCGACTCTCCAAGATCTCGTTGATCATCTCGAAACGGTAACTTCACTATATATTTCCCGCTATCATCTCTTTCATGGGTTGTGTTGAAATAATGTTCACACAATATTTCTTCTTCAGTGAACATGTTCACTGATTTGATCTCCTCCAGCTCCCAAACTTTTTCTAGTGTTTTATTCACATTCGACTGTACATTAAATACAGTTGCAACTTGTCTTATTTGTGTGTCTACTGGTCCAGATAATACCCATCCAAATACAGTCTCAATTGCCACTGGAGATCCTGCTGGCCCGATGTGATGCCCTGGTCGAATTAAAAATAGATAGATATCAGCACTTAGTAGTAAATCAATTTTTCCTGGTGAATTGAACGTAGGATCTGCTAGTTTTATTCCCTTAAGATGTGGCCACTTATTTGTCAACTGTATTGACTCTTTGGGAAGTAATCCTGTTAATTTAGAAAGGACCAATGCCTTAACTTCATATGAGGGCTCCTCGCTGAATGTTGGTTGGAGGTTCAGATGAACTGCACTGACACACTGACCAATTGGTATGGAAGCTAACCCAGAGACAGAAATCTGAGAACGTTTCTTCTGCAAACACAACTTTTGGATACAATGTTCTGTCACAAAACTTGATTCAGAACCTGAATCAAGCAATGCGCGAACTGCAATTTTCCTTTCTTTATCGTCAGCAATGTTCACAATAGCAGATGCTAATAGAGTTGGTGAAAATGCTACATCCTCAGCATGAAGTGTTGCAACCTCTGTTTCAGTACTACCTTCAGATGCATTTCCTTTATCATCACTAAAATGCAGCAAGGTATGGTGAAAACGATGACATAACCTACAACTTGAAGACTTACACCATTTAACAATATGTCCACTCCTAAGGCAATTAAAACAAAATCCACTGTCCTTTACAAATGTGTGTATTTCCTCTACTGATGCGCTTATAAATTCAGGACACTTATGCAATGAATGTTGCTTCTTGCATTTTATGCACCTGTAGGCTGTCTGGGTGGCATTATGCAATGTTGAAGCACTCTTGTATGGTACGCTCCTAAGTGTAGCTGTAACTGGATTTTTATTTTTTGTTACTCCAGCTGCAGACAGGGCACGAGTTCTGTGTTCCAGAAAATGTGTTAATTGTGCAAATGTGGGTAGTTCCTCAGCTGTAAGTGACAACTGCCACTGCCATTTTGAATCACTATCAAGTTTTTCTGTCACTAAAAAAAACAGTATTGAGTCCCAATGTTCAACTGGCTGCCCAAGAACCTTTAACAGTCTGGCACACTCTACCACATTATCCAGTAACCTGCGTAACATTACAGCAGACTCTGACTGCAATGCTGGCTGCGAGAACAGTTGTTTTAAGGTTGAGTCAATCAACTCTCGTTTATTTTCATACCTAGCATTCAGAATTGCCCAGGCCTCATTGTAATTAGCACTACTTATTTGAATAGATTTCAAGATGTACAGCTGCTTCCCCTTGTAACAAACCTTTCAAATACTGCAATTTTTGTGCACCAGTCAGATTCGTATTGTTATGCACAGCTGCCTCAAACAGATCTTTAAACGATAACCACTCTTGAAGGTTCCCACCAAATACTGGTAACTGCAATTTAGGTAACCTTACCTCACTTCTGCTGCTGTTGCTGCTACTACCTGCTATTTCATTACATTCATTTTTCTTTAGTTCTACATCTGCTAATTTAACAAGCAGTGTTGTTAACCGCTCTTGAGCTTCTCCTAAATCTATTTCATGAAGATTGTATTCTTCATCCTTCTTTGCTTCAAAGCAAATGCTTGCTAATAATATGTCAATCTCCTCCAACATTAGTTCTATTCTTTTTCTATGTACTGTAATGGCACCTGCATCACCAATTGTAATTTTTTCAACAGCTTTTTCTGCCCGTGTCACATTTGCCTTGAAAATCTTTTTCTTTGCTAAAAGTGCTTCAATTTCACCTGTAGCATATATAGACACACAGTGGCACAATAACAACTCCCGACAGTATTCACAGATTATCTAGTACAGCTGATTACACATATCCAGGACCGGAGGACCAATAATGTTCTGTGAAATTCTCTTCAGTCGAGAGTGTGGTTACTTAAAGGCAAAAAACACTGCAAAACATCTCATATAAAAAACACCTTTATTGGATATCACACCATCTTTTTTTTTTAATACACAATCATAAACAAAACAACAAAACACCACAGCACAACATCCATAGAACATAGAGTACAGAAAAAGGGAAAAACAAACACCGCATTATTCAACTTACACACATGCTACATATAGAAAATATTGGTCCAAACAAAATGCAACACATTAATATTCTAAGAATGTTTTGAAAGTAAAGTATACAGAAAGGCTAATATCAGTCGAAAATAATCAAGAGAGTTCATATTTCAGTTAAGATAACGGTGTAACAAATTTGGCTACCTACTTCACATACTGTAATGCTTGTGTTATTACTATAAGACTACATGCTAGAAGCTCTTTCATACAGCTCTCTAAAGTTTTAAGGATATAACTTACCACTGTAGGCTAATATTTCAAGTGCCTATGCAGGCAATGACAAGGATTAAAATTGTGAAAAAATTAACTCGCCAAAAATGTCTTGATTTAATGGGAATATAATTGATTTACTTACGGTTAACTGTGAATGCCTAAGTTAACAAACATAACATTTGATAAGTTCCTAAAGAATATTTATTTTCCTTTAACCACATAAAATTAATTTTTTTTTTCAGAGTGATATTTTATAAAATTATTAGTAAGTACTTAGACAGGAACAAGGGAAGGAATCGGCCATGGCCTATGTTAAGGAACCATCTCAGCATTCGCCTGGATCGATTTCGGGAAACAATGGGAAACCGAAATCAGGAAGGCTGGAGCTGGGAATCGAACCCGGTTCCTCTCGAATGCAAGTCCAGCATGTTACTTTTGCGGCACTTCGCTTTATCTCATACACAGAAGAATATTAACATTACCAAACATTATAACTCATAAAAACTATATTTTTTGTCAATGAAATTCACAATTACTAATTTTCAAACTAGTACAGTATCCCAAATGTTTTATATGGCATTTAAAATCTGTGAACGTAACTTTCAAACATAAAAAGTTGTTTTAAAGTAATTTTTCTGATGACCGTTGTTTTAGAAATTAATTATGCGCATATGTTATTTATTTTCACTTTGCGTTTTCTGAGTAATAAGACTACGAAATAAGATCACTGCCCGCAGAAACTTTTCAAATGTCGGTAACTGGAAAACATTGACGGAAATGTGATAAAAAATTCCGTTGGGATGGGAGTGTTATCTTCGTGCTAGTTTTAAAGTACAGTAATCAAAATTGCGAGCTGCCCTGATGTGATGTGTGAGTTGGTAAGGACGATCACATACAATTGAGTTATGATCCCAGACAGCGACGTTAACGGTTAGAAGACGTTGTCCTGCCTTCAGATCATGTCTGCGACTCTTTTAGGAAAGTTTCCTATCGGTCTGAACTCTCAATAGTCTAATTTTACGACATTAGTGAGATAATTTACGAGATAATAATCACCCTTGCATAACACGGGAAAAAGTCTTCCAAGCGTTGCGTTTGGCCTGGCATGTCAGACCTCGGTTATTATAATAACCGATTTTTATTCTATAGCTATAATTATTCTCGCCGCGTTTGTTAACTTGTCAATCCGGTTCCAAGTTTATAGATTCTACAGCTTAGTTGAGAAAGATAAAGACATTTACATTCTGGGCAGGCTTCTTGTTATTAAGTTAAAAGACCACCAAAATGTTATCGGACAAAGTTTATTTGTTCAGGTGTTCTTTCTGGAAGTTATGTCTTAAGAGTTAAGAAATATCTGAATAAACTCTAACCTTTCAAGATTCTTTAAAGTCTACACAAATATTTCTAGAAATAAGTCTAGTATCAAAACTTATTTAGGAAACGGTAATTTTAATGTACTTTCTCATACAAATAGACTTGACTTTTTGGATAGTAGTTTTATTATAATACGCAATTAAACAGAAATTTATAAGCTTAAAGTGAAGCATTCTTGGAAACCAGGCACGTTTGTTAGTTACAGCAACACCATCTACAAACATACAGTAGTAGAAATAATAATATTCAACACATTGTTAATACAGTATTAGAAGTTTTGATAAATATTTACCTCAATTTACACGGAAATTACTGTAAATTAAAATGACAATTACTGAATGGCCGCTTGTTACGAAAGACGCTTCCATGTAATTAGTTCTCGGGTGGAATAAATCAGTTTGTTTCTTGAACTTCTATTTGCGAGACTGCATAAGTTGAGCAATGTTTACTCTACTAAGCAGTGCCGTAGAGGGAAACATACTTTAGTAATACCACACGGTATTGAAGACACCTATAATTCAAATTTTTGCAGATCTTCAATAAAACATTAATTTATCTTTATTGTAACAAACAACAGCGACAGTGATAAAATAGAATATTAGTAATCAAACATTGACACTGGTATTTCAAATAAATGGTAATGAAAAAGAAACTACATAAATTACCTAAATTACCAAGATCATGCCCTACTAGCACTCCTGTCTAGTGCGCATTTTTCAAAAAAATACAACCAATTACATAATCATATCATCGAATGAAATATTTGCAGTGTTAATATTTACAGTAGGCCTACCTATCAACATTGGCAAACATTAATAACCACGTTCAGTTTATTGAGATAAAGTGTTTTAGGAGATAATGTATATTGAGGCAAGTAAATAATTATAACTAACAGTTGGGTCAAAATTTTCTAGGGAGATTAAAATCAGTTGTAATATGTTGTGTCTAACAACACCAAGTACACAATCATTTCTCATCCTGCATCACGCAGAAATCATTTATTTACTTGTGTTTTTTGTACAGGAGATGCGCAGAAGTTCATTTTATCGCAGGTGAGATCTCAAACATTTGTTTGTTTTTACTACTCCCATGGTCGTATAACAGAGTATCTGACGCGCCACAGAGAAGTCTGAACAAATTGTAAACTCTAATAGAAGGTTATTAATAGTTGGTTGGGTTTGAACGCGCAGGGTTATCCTCGTAAAGGATGAAGAGAAACATGGTTGTAATGGACTCCTCCGAAGCCAAGGTACCGATTCTATTCTCGTAATGAGTCATGCCGGGTACTAGATGAAAACCATGGTCGTCTTGTTCAATCCGTTGGACAATCAGACGATGGACGCGTGCGTGTCAGTTGTTGCTACGAATAGTTTCCATCCATCTCTACTTTCTGAAAGAAATGATAATAAGGATGGTACCAATACGCGTATTTATGTACAGTCAATTCCGCAAACGCGAGCCCTTGTGGCCGGATTTCTCTGTGGTCCGTATTGTAGCTCGCCGTTTGCTTACCATAATATGTTATGCTCCGTACATCTGGTCACCGTCAACCGCGTATTCTGAAAGTTAAAAAATGGTTTTAGTAAAATAAAATATTCAATTTAATTTCTGAAATTACATTTAAGTTACGAAGCGCCAAACATGACCCACTAATTTGTGGAATAGAATATACAAAAAGCAATGCAGCAATATCATTGGACGCATGTCAGGCCGGTTAGTCTGCTACTTGGATGCGGAAGAAAGTTCGTTAAGGTTGTAATACATAACAGACTCCAAATTTCCATTTTTTTTGTGCTGCACTCAGCACAGACTACGTTATTTAGTGGTATAAATAAGTGGAAGTCGGGTTGAGTTTCCAAAATAATAAATAAAAAAATTAATAAGTTGCTAGTGGTTTCTCTAACAACTAAAGTTATAATTGATCTCAACGTCGGTTGGAAATTGTTATACTGTGGTATTAAAGAAACGGGAAAATATATTTTGTGCAGACACTTTAGACTCAAAGCTACGCTTTTTATAACACACACACACAAATATTAAGCATTCAACCCCCTCGAATAAATTTTATTTGCACGTTGGACCAATTCCCATACTTTCAGACCTATGACAGGTCATAGGAAAACATACCTTTCTTTCAACTCATTTAAATTTATTCTTCCACGAACAGTTGTAAGAATAGCAGAAATATTCATTGTCTTGGAAGATAAGCCCCCTTTCCCACGACTAACTTAGCCTATATTTTATAATATTACGAAAATATAGGTTACATGAAAATTAAATATTCAAATCTTCGAATGTCAGTGTTCGCAGGTTGTGGGTTTAAAGATCCGGCGAAGTAAGAAGTTAAGAACTGTTTTCAATTGTTTGAAAACAAATATTGGAAATTATTCCCCATCATACCATATGAAATTGCAGTACCGTTATGTTAAGACATATCGCAGAAGTAATTTACATAAGTTTCTTGAATGTCCCCTTATATTTGGTAGTTTACGTTCACTTCTTACTTTGTCGTTCTCTCCTCCCCCCTTATTTTTCTTTCACGCAGATATATTTGTCCATATCATCGGCTATGAAATACAACAAACCAATAAAGTAGCACGTTTAAAGTTGCCATTTGTGAAGGAATATATTTTTCCAGGATAAACTAGTCTCGCCCCGACGACGGGCACGAAATACTACCAGGTCCTATTTTGCCTGTCGGCCCAGGCAAATAAGACGTGTTTTAGAGGACATGAATCCGGAATGGTAGTCCAGCGGAGCGCGCGGAAAACAAGGAGTGTCCACACATCAGTTATATTTAAGGCGTCGTCTCGGTTCATCCTCGGACGTCGGACGTCGGAGTCGCAATCAACGGAGGCTTAGCAAGCCCGCGCGGCTGTACAACGTTATGAAGGTTAATGTGTGGTCATCCGTCGACATTACCTTGGGATCAAACACACCTCGGCACAAAGAATAAGAGAGACATTATAGGAAGATTTGTAATAGTTGTTTTATTAAACCAGAGCTTAGGGCTTACAGGAATGTAAACCAAGACACGTGAATTTCTAGTCAGTTGCTTATACAACCACTTGTTTAGCTCTAGACAATGTAATAATTAGCTTATGTGTATATATTGTATAAACATGATGTCCTTGAAAAACGTGCAAAGCTCTTCGTCTCGTTGTAGGGGATGCGAAGATGAGTAAATTGCATAGTACCCTTAGGGTCGCAAAGGCCGGGAAGTACCTTACATTGTCCCACTGATTGAGGTCTTCGAGAGTCGAATTCTACGTTAAAGTAGCAAGAAATTGAAGTAGCAACGTCAAATTATGCGTCAAGAGGGCAGAGCTAACAGATCGGCGAGCAGCGGAGGTGTATGGATCGAATCCCTCCAAGAGATTTCCAATTCAGTGACCGAATGGGTTCACTCCCAGGATCTCACATGTGGGAATCGTGTGTGATACCGAAGGTGGACGGGATAACACGGGGCGCTGCAGTTCCCTCTGTCCTTTCATTCCGAGCCAGCTTCATAATCACCTCATTCACTCTTATTCGCAAAGTTTTTCAACGCAGATTACAACCCTCAAACACCCCAATTTGTGTATCAATTTACGAATACTTCCGAGACTCTGCGATCCTAAGTGGACTGTATCATTTTTCTCGCCTTCTCATCTCCGACAACTGACAAAGAGCTTTAAACGTTATTCAGGGTCTTCCTTTATGTCTATATATGTATGTATAAGTGTGTGTATGTGTGGTGTGCAATGAGTTTAGCTCTCTAAGGAGCTTGTAGAACCATTAACATTGGTCTTCTTATTCCTCTCTTCCCAAAATTTCCTCATTTTTTCGCTATACATTTGTCTTCTTTCAATTTCATATTCCTCGCGTCAGATTCTTGAGAAAGAACTTATATTTGTTAATTTTCTGTACATATGTAGTCCGTGAGATTGACAGTGGATCAGTACTGATTTTTGTGAGGTCTTTGTGGGGGTGTATTAACCAGTTTAATTTGGTTGTCGCATGGAAATAAAAATTGTGGCAGCTACACAATTTTGTGTTGGTATTCACCCTGCCAAATATTTGTTGTGCTCGCCACGAAAACGCTTTGCTGCCACTACAAAACATTGAGGTCACAACACAATGTTTTGTGATAGCTGCAAAGTAATTTGGCTGGAAGAACTTCTCACAAAAATTTTCTTTCAGTGCGGGTTATACCGATGACGAAGAAGACTTTGTTAAACTGTGTTTCTTGGCGGTATGTAATCGAAGGTGTCAAGTTTCTTGTACCTTTCACGCCAACCTCTAAGTTTACTAAAATCTGTAAACCGTGTCGTAAGGTGGTTGCTGAAATCTCATCAGGTAAGGGTAGGTTGCAGATTTCAGCAACCACCTTACGACACGGTTTACAGATTTTAGTAAACTTAGAGGTTGGCGTGAAAGGTACAAGAAACTTGACACCTTCGAAGACTTTGTTGGTCAATCGAGTTTGGATTTTACTTAATATTTTTTTAAAGCAAACGTTACGACTAGAGGATCAATAACACAGAATAGCTAGTTTTGTTAGAAGCGACGTAAAGAAGCTACACAACCGTTGTTTAACTGTACCAGATTTCGAGGAATTCATGAATTTGAGAACTGGTTTAAATAAACAGTTGTACTGTTATGAATACTGCAATTTTTTAGTATCTCATTTACATGAGTATTTAGAAATGGTAAACTTACGTGTCAATTTCGTCCCAGATTTCGAAATTAGGCGTACTAAAATGTCAGTGTAACAGAACATTCACCAGCTCCTACGCCACGTCAACACTATAAAAAGTTCGATGAAAACCAATCCCACGTCGGTTCTGTTACATATTAACTCAGTGAGCTGCGAGAGCTCTCAAGTCGCGTACTCAGATTGTGGAGTGGCTTGGGGAAGGGGGGAGGAGGAGTATGCCTCTGCAAACACGGCCGTTCTTCCGCGTGAATGGCACGAGACGACACGAAGACGCACAACCAGCTGTATCCATGGTGTCGCGACACAACAGCTTCAGAACGGCGGATGATATCACAGCACCTCTCATGAAACTATCACCACCTGGAGCATTTTACATCGTCTGGCGTCCGGAAGCTAGGTATAGGCGGTTCGGGATAAAGTGAGCACTCAAAGAAGTCCAGCTAAATTTCTATTTTAAGCCAATTCATATCTTTTCATGCGTAACGGCTAACGATGGGAAGTATCTAACCTCTCTGGACACGTCACGTGATGATTGCGCGAGTATGATAAATTGTGTAATAAGAAGGAGCCTGCATTATTTAATGGAAAAAGAGTTTATTAATAATATAAAGTACAATTACGTCGATTTCCGTTGATTTTGTTTCAGTATTGCTGTATTTAAATTGGAAAATAGACGGAACTATATTGCGTAATTTCACTGCCAACCATACAGGCAGGTAACTAGAGTTAATGTTGAATTATATGTAGTAACGGCTAGTGATATTTTTCAACAGTTAAATACTTCGTGCTCACTTTATTCCGAACGACCTGCTATAGTGACATTAGGATTCGCATCAAGTGCGATGCTAGGCGCAAGGCGATGAACCGACGTAAAAACTTCCTTTACTTCTGCTGAACACAACTACCCACCAAAGGCCATCCAGAACACGCTTATATCATGTCTTTGCATCTAGTTGTCACATTCTAAAATTCTAAAACACAGCGGTCTGAAATATCCGCTTTTTTACTTTAAAATAGGGCTTCAAAATTCAGGGTCCTGCTCACCGCAAGCGTAATGTTTAGAAAGGGATTCGTAAGAAGTGGTGTTAATATTAAGGGCTTGTTACAGAGTTTTGCAGTGATTTCGAAAATATTTTTTTATTACTACCTAATACTCATATCAAAATTTTCCTCCACAATTTTGACACTAATATGTTATAATTTGTAGCTGAATTTTTTTGTAGAAATGTACTGAACTGTTTTTTTAGATTTCATCACCCAAAGTACCACGTTTTTTTTTGTCGTGAAAATAAGCAAAAATTAAGCAAACTATTTTTTTTGCTGACAAATGGTACATTATTTTTAGAAAAGCATCCACAGTATTGTTTATCGTGTGACTGCACATTGACTCAAATTTTTTCAAAGCTTTTGGTTAAAAAAAATTAAGTTATTGTCACCAGTCTGAAAAAAAAAAACTCAGGAACAAGCCCCTTAACTAAAATTAAATAGCGTTGCTTCTTTATTTGAAAATCTGTTCAGCGAGATGAAAACAAATTTTACAAGCAATGACGTATTTGTTTAATTGTTTATGTTTATTTCTTATATTAGAGCTACCACATTACTAAGTCAACCGTAATATGAAACATACGGCGGTAATTTTATTTTAAAAAATGACTACATTGAAAATTAAGGTAACAAGTGTGAAGGTTCAAAATCTGTCGCAAAACCAATATATCTCAGAACAGATTATTATAGTAAATAATACACGATACTACGGGCACAAAAATAATTGTTGTAACAAACGCTTGTAAAGTTGAGCCATTCCAAAACTCAGTATTTTACACGCTCTGCTATTTGTGTTATGACTTGGGGTGGATCCCTTATAATGCTGAATGACATACCTACCTTCCATATGGACACAAATATAATACCGATTTCATGTTGTAAAAAGTCCATGTAGTAAAGCCCTTTCTTTAATGACGGATTGAAGTAACACCTGAGACTACATGCTATTAATATCCAACTACTTTGCTTGTCGCTATGTGCAGGTATGTATTTACTGCCACCAACAGAACTAATGTCTGTCCACACAACAGACTTACTATTTAAGCCTATTTGTTCCCATATCTCTTTCTCTATCCCTAGTCCCACCAATCTCTCTACCACTTCCACTTCCACGATCTATCACTTCCTTAATTTCTGTCCTGACCTTCCGACGAGTCTTCTCCTCCTTGGTCCCCTCAACGTCGCGGTCATCCTCCCTCGCTGTCACCGAGGTCACTTGTCGCTCCGCCTGCCACTCGTCAGTAACTCGACACTCGCTGAACTCGGGACAACCCACCACTCAAGAACTCCCGGGCTCGAAGAATATCGCCCTTGCATACTCCCAAACTAATGTCCTCTAGCGACCCGCACCTAGAACACTCCGGAAGTAAACACCTACTCGTCTTTGCAAGTGTGAAATTTTGAATATCCTTCGTGCAGATGACCTTGCCTGCCTGTTATAAGCAAGAGTATCATCTACGTATAAAGATATAATCGTGCCGTCATAAGTCAAACGAAGGCACATGCATGTAAAGCTTAACAGGGAATCGAACCTTAAAACTTGGTTCCAGACTTTAACGCATTAACAGTTTCGACCTTCCAGGTAGGTGAAATTATTTATTTTTTCTCTTAGGTTCTGGTTAGTCAATAAAACTCTCAAAATGTAATGTTATATTTTAAACTTTTTATAATTTTGCACTTCACAAACGAAATTATAATTGGTTTTAGCAATGATAAACGTACGTATTTGGACTACAAAAAATCCGTGAAAATTACTGTTTCAAAATAGCCTGTCGCTAGTCACAACATATTGTCATTGTAGGAGGAAGTGAGATCGTCGTTAACTTAAGATTTTTTTTACTTGCCTTCCACTGACATGGTGTCTGTTTAAACGTATACGGAAATTGCATACTGCTAAACAATCATTATTACCTTCGATGTATAAATTATATCAACTATACATTTGTGTCTGATTTGTATAACAAAGTCATAAATAATCCCCGTATACAGTTATCAGATAACGTCATGGAGAGAAGCTCACCTTGACTATGGTGACAAATATAACACGCGTACCTCGCAATTACAGATCGTTGTTCTTCGGTTGTCAGTTGCTGAGAATGCAAATCTGAACTCATGCAGGTTCGTGTTTGCAAATATGATCTCAGATTGTTCCAAGCAAACAAACAACAGATCCATTTTTTTTTCAGGGACTCGTTGCGATATCCTAATTTAAAAAAAAATTAGTAGATTCGTTAAAAGTGCTCCATCACATTCCAAACATACACAAACAAATAAAACAGGAAGTCACTGTGTGTAGGCCAGGCCTACTTGGTAGTCGGTTACTTAATGGAACGCGTTTGAAAGCCATTGTTTTCTCTCTTGATCTTACTTATTCCGCTGTAAGTTTATCAACGAAAATTTCACAATGATGTGCTTACAGGCGTGGGGCGTTATTTCGTGCAACTCAAGATACACTTACTTTTCCACAACATAAACGTTATTGAGAACAAAATATTTCTTTAAATATGACTCACTGCGAAGTACTGTAGTTATTTCGCAAACATTACTTTTGATTCAAGTAACCCGTAACGGTAACCAAATATTACCCATAGGTAGTTCGCGATAAACTCAGCACTTTAGAAGATCGTCTTGTTTAGAATAATGATTAATATTTATTATATATTTTGACCCCATATAACTTTTGAGTATGGTACAATCTACATACTTGATAGTTATTCAGATTGCTTTATTAAAATTTAAAAAATGACAGTAACATATAAATCACCTGAAAGGGGAAAAAAGTAAATAGGGTTTCAAAAGTTTTCAGTTTATCCCGAATGACACATAGTGGCTCAAGTTTACGCGCAAGGTGCTGAAGCGGTGCGCAGTGATTTTGTAGCATCGGTACAAGTACGTATCTCAGAGTGCTGACCATAATTTCATTGTTGGAAATTCTGCAGCCGAGTTCGCTGTAAGACCGTTGGGTAGTTCTCGGTTATAGATTTTGAGATTTAACTATGTCAAAAAGCCCCTTTTCCAGGTATTTACGAAACATTGACTACAGTGCCCTAGTTCTCGAAACTACCCAAAGAACCTCCACTGAGGGCACTCATGATGATTTCGCAAAAAAAAAAATGCGCGTGTTTTAAGCCAGCTGTAACAATGTTCATCAGCCAGTTAGACAAACCTCTTAAGGGCCTGTTCCCGAGTTTTTTTCAGGCTGGTGCCAATAACTCAAACATTTTTTAACCAAACGTTTTGAAAAAATTTGAGTCAGTGTGCAATCACACGATGCACAATACTGTGGACGCGGTTTTTTTCTTTTTTAAATAATGTACCATTCGCCAGAAAGAAAAATAATTTCCTTCATTTTTGCTTAATATCACGACGAAAAACGTGGTATTTTGAGTAATGAAATCTAAAAAACTGTTCAGTGTAATTCTACAAAAAAATTCAGCTACATATTATAACATATAAGTGTCAAAACTGTGCAGCGAAATTTTGATATGAGTATTAGGTAGCAATAAAAAAATATTTTTGAAATCACTGCAAAACTCCGTAACAAGGCCTTAAAAACAGTCCTCGACTGGCGCATGGACGGCGTTGCAGTGTGTCGCGCGTATTATTCTTTACGGGAACCACTTAACTTATTCATATTATGTTTACCTACGAAAATAACACACACTTGAAACGATGCTTTTACGTTATCAAAAATTCAGCGCGCTTGTTAGAAACATAATTTTCGGGCATCTCAAAATGGCTAAAAACTGTCTGTTTAGACTGCTGTAACTCCGAAAATATTACCTGAATTCGTAGAGTACAGAGCGACGAGAGGCATGCGTTGGTTTTTAATTCATACTATTCAAAAATAAAATGTTGTGGTCGCTGCTTTAAGTCCCGTAGGAAAAACCTACAACAACGAAAACCTTACACGCCAGTTTGGCGCGCTGCGAATAGAGGCGATATGCTTCTCGTCAAGCGTGGGAGACTGGATCTTATGGCTACGCTGTTCCCACGCGTCAAAGGTGGAAATTCGACACCGGCGAAGACTCCTCTTAAGATTGTGTGGTAGATAAACAAACGCTAATAATGTCTATCTTATCCTAAACGCTTTTGTAAACCAATGTGGAAAAACTACAAAACGACAACCCTAACGATATAAACCAATTTAATGAGCAAACACGTGCCCAGAATTATGCATTTGTTAAGCATAATATCTTCCCCGCAATTAAGTATAAGAGATTTCGGCGTCAGCAGTATATTGTTCTTTACAAATACGTCACACGAGAAATATTCCTGCTCTGAAAGTTGGTAATACTTAACGTTTGCAAACTGACTTTAAGAAACCTGCATTTTTAAACTGAGGCTTTTAGCACTGAATTATATGCTATGCCCTCTTAAGAGTAAACACAGCACACCTTGCTACTAATCACAGCTCGCCACTGTGAAACATTTTTCATTATTCCTCTTTAGGCAGTGTGTTAACTTTAAAATGTACGTCACTGTTAGTGGTGGTCACGTCCCATAGTTCGGTCAGTGGTTAGCTCACATCTTCCTCTCGGTCATGTTGCCTAATTGATCCCATCCCCAGAAGGTAAGACATCTTCTGACGAAGATTGTCATTTGAAGAGAGTGGCGGGCATTGAGTCTTTCCAGGTTGATTCCAGCGTCGCTCTGCCTACGAGACTACACTAAATATTTCGAAACATTAATTTAGACGTTTTTTTTTTACCACACACTTGGAAAAACAACGGGACAGCACTTGACAAGCTCGTGTATTTGCAGCTTTCACAGGATCGTAAGAAATGCATAATGAACGAGATCGACGTCATAGAGTTTTACATAGAAGAGTGACGGTGCGTCGTGATTACGGAGGGTTCCAAACAACTAGATGTTCACCTTGGTGCTTACAAATCACGGATCACGCAGGCCGGGGTCGGACCCCAGTCTTACTGTCCCACGGGACTCACAGCACTAGAGGTCCGACCTGGTGCTTATAAATTACTAGTCTCCCTGCTATTGGGTCCGTTTGATTATACTGCTTCGCATAGCTCAAGGGTGAAATTATCAAACCTACAACTACAGCCTCGCAAAGGGCATTGGATTGTTGGTGAAAACAACGCAAAGTATCTCCCGTCCTCCTTCGTGATGCCATAGTGCCGTTATTTCTGCGTGGAAACCAAAACAAAACAGCTATATCAGTGGCGACTGGCAAGTAATGCATTATTTCAAGCACAAAGAACTTACCTTACACACCTAATTAAATTTAAGAATTTTGAAACAAAAAAACATCGAAAACTAAAGCTATGAAAAAATGTTATGAATCAGACGTATATGTTATTACTAGAGGGCGATGAAATCGTGAGGTCAGGAGATTTTGGTCATCGCTTAGTTGGTGAGGGATGACATGATGTATAGAGCTCCACCAGAAAAAAAAGGGGACGGAAGAACCCCGAGAAAACCCGTCATCCGGCACATGCAAATATCCGGGTCGACCCCGCAGGAGAATCGAACCCGGATCGCTTTGGTAGAAGGTGAGTACTCTAGCAACTACGTCAAAAATGGTCCGAGACCGATGAAAAGTGAAAACAGGTTCAATAAAATCACTGATTTGTTTATTGTTCACTTCACCGATTTATTTACCAGCCGTCTCAACAGCGAGGTTACTAGGGACGGTTACACACAACTATACAAACATGAGGACAGAAACTGCGCAGGAATCAGTTATGTCATTTGTTAAGACAGTCCCCTGGAGCAATTGGTGAAAACTATTGAAAACAGAAATGTGACAGGTCATAAGAAATGGGACCTTAACTTCCAGTACCTTGAGGGTCATTTTACCACGACTCATCAGAGTAAAATAATCTTTGACGTATTGAATGATACGGTCTCTTTTCCCATGACCTGTCAAAATAAAAATGGCCGGAGCAAAGATTCGAACCCAGTTCCTCCCGTGATGGAGTCTAACGTGTTACCGTTGCAACATCTCGCTCGGCATGTTCAGTACAGTACTACCAATTGAACTGCCCCAGATAAATATCCTCGTAAAGTATTGCTTTTGACGGCGCCAATCGTTGGCGGCTTATCTATTTGCAATCACATTTCAGATTTAAAGTACGCCAACGACTTTCTTGCGCGAACGGCACTGCAACTATTAAATACGTGACAGGCAGGTGCAAGTGTCGTTGTTTGATAGCAGTGCAGAGAGGTAGGTGGTGCAGGAACCATGAAACTGCCAGTTTTATTACCGTAGTCGCCGACAACTGACTAAAGATAACGGCAGGAGCCGTTATCTGCGAAGACGCACGGAAAAGCGGCCGTGCGCCGTTGTAGGCCGCGTTTATTGCATAGTCGCCTGCAACTTTGTCCACGCAGGCAGACACCTGCGGGCATTAAAATAGTCGTTAAAACATATCGCCAGACAACTAGCTGTGCAACGCGAAACTTGTCGCCGCGTAAATCGTTCAACGTCAATGGTGACGGTGTAGTGGGGAACTGGCAACACTGTTCTTAAAAAAAAAATACCATTCGAGTTGCGTATCGCTGTTATAACGACGACTGTCCCATTACTGTCGGCGCAAAAATTATGAAACCACTTAAGGCAAGGTTATGCTTGTCCCTAAGGACGTGTAGCAACTTTCGAATGTGCTCGGGGTCCGTGTTTCAACTTAAGTGAGGTCGTTAATTGGTGTGCGTGAACTTGTGCGAGGGTAGGATTAAACGAAGTGTAATTAGTACGAATATAAATACTTACAGAACATTTAAACCAACGATATAATATGCGAGTAGTAATCACAGAAAAACCTCGTCCTCCACCAGGGTACTGTGCTCACCCACAGTGCCCTGGTTAAAACCAGCGCCCTCCCTAAATGAAAATAAAAGAAAATAAATAAAGTTCCCGCCCCCCCCCCTGCCACACTCTTACTTCACAACTCTACTAACAACCTGGACCTTCCTACTTTTCCAGTGCCATTTTTATTTTAATGCATGTAACTGCTGAGTGGTTACACTCCTATTCTGTCGAGAGGGTTTTTACGGTACTATGCAGGTTTTTCCCTCTCTCTTCTTAGATTATGGCTTAGCTATAGGTACACTTAGGGAGGTAGACATGGCCCCAATTGCGGCCATGTCTGCCCAATCCCTCTCTGCCGCGATGCATGCCTCCTCTGCATGAGACTTCCCCCTTGTAGACGTATAGGGCTCAGCCCTGAGACGCACTTAGTCCCGCTCCTTCCCCGGGCCTCACACATAACACAGTAGTTAGGGTAGGTTAGGAAAAAAAATAGTAATCAGAGTGTAAAGATTTTAACCATTTATATAAATATTACATCAGAAGCTTTAAATCACATTAAGTAATTGAAATTATTTTAATTCGATGGTTTATTCGTGCCTTAAAAATTAACGAAAGTCATACTCAGCCATAAACTTCTTTAATTGTATTACTATATTTTAAAATATTAATTTAAAGTTAAACATTCCCTATGATAATAATACTGCTACAATTCCTCTTATCCTTTTATAGTAAATATTCTCAATAAACTTTAATTTTGTACGCAATAAAAGTCGCATTAATGTCCAGGTCTAACAAATGTACCGATTGCGTGTAAACAAATAATATGCGTACGTTACATGTTGTAACGCACAGAATTCGCTTATGAACTGAAGTGCACTGTTGACATTTGTTAAAAGAAAAGAAGAAGAAAAGAAAGAACACGCGATTAAAAAATAACTGTAGATGTGTGATTGTATTTAGGACCATAAATTGAGTTCAGTCGGGTGGCCAGTTACCAAAGACAAGCTTCTGGTAATCATTTCAACTGATAGGAACATTTGCTAATGTGGAAATGGATAAAACGGATATTTTAGAACTAAATTAACAGTTTTAGAACTACGTTTGCAGTGCAGTAATTTAAGAGTAGTGTTTCTAGGCATGCATTATGGTTTAATATTTATAAGCATGCCATAAAAATAAAGGGTCAATGCTTAAACTCACGTTGAAACGAGTCACAGACAGGAAGACATTTTGTAACTTGTGCATAGAGGCATCGAGGCAAAGAGTAAGTGAACAGATTTCTTCCTTAGAGCTTGTGCACTCCCAGACTCCGATATAATGGTACAGCTGCACGATGTTGCAATACAATATCAATAAATAATGTTATTTATCCGCATAGGCTAATTCCTAATGCTAGCACTTAACGTAAATACCAAAAAAAAAAAAATTGTGAGTGAGAGATATACAACGATGTTAGAAGAAAAATTTAAACAATATGATAACAATGAGTACGAGAACTAACTTTGCTTTGTTGACTGTTTTACTATTTCTCAAGCGAAAACTAGATCCTTTAGCAGGTCCTAATACCTGCAAGATTGATCTCAAATGTACATAATTTATAATTCAGATGTGGCGATACGGTATATGTAATTGAGAAACTGTAACCACATCAGCTGTATTTTGTGCTTACAGTTGATCGTTTAGAATTTAGTGCAATATACACAATACGTACGTTTAGGCACAAAAGTATGCAAAAAAGGCACTTCAGTTTTGTGTTAAATAAATAAATTTTTTCTTAAATTGTACTGTATTATTTTCCATGTTTCTGCAAAAACAAGCAGGTCTACTAAGTTCTTTTCAGACAAATAACTAGGCATGTATATATATATATATTTTTTTTTTTTTTTTTATTGAATGGTCGATAAATAAGCGGCAGTGTCATTTGTTATTATTAGCCTTTTAGTAGATGGTTTGAAGTTGCACTTAGTAACTTAATGAAAAATGGAAGAGCAGAACTCTGCAAGTTTATGACTTAAACGCAAGTTTAGTATACACTTTAATTATCTAGTTATGTGCCAGCTTATATCCATAGCAAATAACTTATTGTTACAGTACTACAAACTAATTGTACTTGTTGATACTCTTTTGCGATGGCTATTGTATTATAATTATGTGGACTGGAGTCAAACTAAGGAAGTTTCATTTTGTAACAAAAATTAACTGACTTTAAAAAAAATTCACACGCACATTCAATTATAAATCTTCTCATAATAATTTGAAGTAAATTGTTGACCGTGACTCTTAATAGTTTAACACAATTTACGTATTTATTGTAATTATTGTAACTGTTTGTGCTAATACTTAGAATTAGGTACTAGGGCCTATATGTTTTGGCAAGTTTGCTTGAAAAACTTCCATCCTGACGAAAAATTGCAATGCCACTTTGTGTAACAATAATATCTATTACATAATAAAGTGAATAATACACTTCAGTTAAAAACAATTTATTACACATTTTCCTTCGTGCTGTATATGAAAGTTATGTATTTTATGGTAAGCAAAGAATATCTTCGTTTGTTACCTTGGTAAACATTTGTGAGGCTTATACGGAATGAAATTCCAACACTGGCCGAGATAACATGATGAAAAATACGATTCTTGGCTAAATATCAGTAATAAGAGGCGAAAGTGGCGCTACTGCTCAGCCTGAATAGCTGTAGCAGCACAACTATGGTGCAACGGTTGTAGAGTTATGTGTGTGTATCGATACACAGAAAAAAATATTTTGTGTTAGCTACAAAATATTTTGTGGGTACGTACCCTGCAAAACTAATGTTGTGGTTACTACAAAATAATTTTGCAGGGGGGGTCTTCCTACAAAATTTTTCTTTCGGTGTACTTTTTAAATTTGATTTAATTTAGATTAAGTATTCAAAAAATGCTTCTAATTAAGTTGATCCCAGAGAACTGCAAAACTTAAATTTAAACTGTGGGAAAAAAAACACACGTTACCTGAAATAGACAAATTTAGATATAAAATTTGTACAAAGTTTGCTTCAGCAAGTATTCTTAGTTCATTATCTATCTTCAGGATACTCGTAATTTCGCTACCATGCGCATTCTCGGCGCTCTAACCAATAGAACGCTTATGTTTGGTTGCTGTAAGGACGTTGCATATACGACAAACACAATCAATCAAACCCCAACAAAGAATACGTCACAATTGAGCCAGAGCTGGAAACCAATCTCGCTGCTTTGGCTTATTTTTCTTCGCGCCTTGAACTACGTCAGAGAAAAGAATAAATAGCTGAGAATAAGTAACATGAACAAGATATGGTACGGCTTGAAGTGGGAGTGCTATGGATTGCCTTCGCGACTGCTCTTGAATGACACATGCAAACACAGTGTTCCACTGTCCAAACTCTTTGAGTTAGCATGTCGCCATCCTTGAAATAAACTTAACTGCAAGACGCCTCTCCCACAGTTATAGATATCAACTAGGTGCTGTTGCCACGGGAATCAGGAAAAACAGCTGAATATTCCTCACCTCAGCAGTTCTACAGTCACCATACAGTTTTTGAAAATTACTACATGAAAAAAACGGTAAAAAAACTCGTAAACATTCTGCCCAATAATATATTTAAAGGCAGCGCCTAACGCCGAGCAATAGGGAGAAAAGAATATGGATTCACATGTCAAATTAGGTCAGTGGGTTTCATTGACCTTTTAAGATATCGCTTTCGTTTTGAACAAAAACCATTTTCTGAATTGAATGGAATTTCTAAAAGACTAAAAACGAGGGGGGGAAATGTATAATAGGTATTTTAATGTGTGTTTTTTCCTTGAAAATTAAAATACTTACTTAATCACAATTTAAAGTAGATTAAGAAACCAGCCTTACAGATACTATAGTAACTTAGGCAGCACCGGGCAGTGTTCTTAAAATAACATACTTAACTACGCTTGCCATTCGAGTTTAGGTACCAGCACATTCTAAAACACAGTAAAAGTGCCTTTGACTGTAATGTAACGGAAATAATTTCCGTGCCTCTTTATAAGTTAACAGTCACATTTCTGTAAAAAGCCAGTTCAGTTAGGCCTACGTAATTTTTTAAAAATTTTAATGCACCGAGTTTCCCATGCCCATATGTTGTTGGATATCAATAGCCGACCATTGTTTTGTATTTTTCCTTGAGGAAATTCCAGTTTAACTTGTGTGTATTCCATGATGTAATTAGGTCAGCTAACTATCGTGTTTGCAACTGCAACTGACATAGTAGCGAACCAGCAACGATTCTCTGTGAACATCTGGGCGGGTATTGTCGGCGACCATCTCATGGGGCCCTACTTGATGCCACGCCGATTGAATGGACACATGTACTGTCAATTCCTGCAATTCACTTTGCCAGAGTTCCTCGAGCATGTGCCGCTTGCGGTTCGGCAAAGTATGTAGTTTCAACACGACGGTGCCCCTCCACATTACACACGAGATGTACGTAATCACCTTAACACGGTATTTCCAGCACAGTGAATTGGAAGAGGTGGGCCTAATGCGTGGCCAGCATGTTCTCCGGACCTTAATCCACTCGACTTTTCCATGTTGGGGTTCATCAAGGCTCTGGTGTACGAAACACCCATCGAGTCGTAGGAAGATCTGCTGCTAGGGTAATGGCCGTCTGCGACAAAATTCAAGATACACCAGGTGTTTTCGAACGAGTACGCTAGTCGCTGATACGCCGACTCAATTGTTGTAATGAAATGGGAGGCCACCAATTTGAACACTTGTATAATTTCTTATGATAGAGCGAAATGACATTGGTAGTGCACAGACGTGCATTAATTTTCTTATTTTGTTTCTCTTTAAAGTGAGACAACCCCACCTAATCTGTTTATGAAACTCAATAATGTTTTACCACACACATAGTTGCAGGACACATTCCACTATGGCGCAGCACGCAATCAGTCATTCCTGGTTGCATACTTGGTAGGCAATAGCAGTTCTGTGTTAAATCAAACATTTCATGATTACCCTTAATTGACGATATTTGGACAGTTTTTGAAAGAAAAATTTATTTTTGTAACTTTGCCGACGTTATATTATTTTTTGGTCACAAATAGTACATTTTTACTGTCACGTACGTTTTTTTTTATCAATAAGGGTGGTGCCACTCCATTTAAACACGATTGAGGTGTGTTAAACGTACAAATCTCTAACGTTAGTATTGATTTCGGTGACACTTATTGGTAACTAATTGGTAACGTATTTTATTTGAAATGTCAAACAGAATATTATTTTTAAAAAAGTAAATTTTTCGTTTCCAATACTTGAAAGTATGTGTGTGTGTGTATATATATATATATATATATATATATATATATATATATATATATACGCATATACATACGTGCAGGATGAGGAACATAAAGTGTTACAGAGCAATAGCTCTCCAACTAGTGATCATATCCACAAACGTTTCAAGCAAGGCCGTCATACTGAGCCATCCTATTTTTTTTATCGGTGGAGGCGCTGAATCTACGTCAAGGATGGTAAAGCGAATTTGGGTAGGAAAACAGAAGAACCCGGAGAAAAACTTTCGGCAACGTCTTTTATGTGTATTACACCCAAAAAATCTAACACGATTATAAACCGGGTAACATGTATCTGGGTGGTTGGAAGTTGTCTATAAAGCCACCGACTCATATAGAACACTAAAAATGTCATATAGAAAAGAATATAGATCACTCTTATATGTAAATTAATACTGTTAAGTTCAATAAGAAACCTACGTGTGTCAGATCGTTCGCCTTTCGACACGGCGATCCGTGTTCTATCCCGCTTGCTAATGATCCCAGGATCTTCGCAAGTGGGAAACCTTCTGGACGATGTTGGCGGGCTCTCTAGGGGAACTCCCGCTTCCCCCGAACTGTCATTCCGACGCTGCTCCGTTGTAAAGTCTCGTGTCGTGTCACAGTTCATTGATGGTAGCAGTCTACGAGCCCCAGATCAACATGCGACCAACTCGCTGTCACCCCTGCCCTAATGTGCATCGCGCATTTTTATTATTATCACACACTACACACAAGACCGCAACATTTAATACGTTCTTTCAGAAGAAAAAATTAATTGTTTTGTTAACTAATTCACTAGTTACACCCAAAACATATTATTCACGTAATTTCATAGTTTGACTTAGATTCACACCCCTGAGCCCAGTCCGGTATAGAAAGGTATACTGTTAGGTAAACTGTATGACGTATAAATAGGATGCACAACACTTCAAAAAGAATGAATGTACAATACATTTGGTTTTGTAATGAACATAGAAAATACGGCAGATGTGTTATTAAGTACACATGTAATGAAAACTTAATAATATAATAATTATATTTCAACAATTCCATGCGGATTTAAATCATAAGTTAACTCAGTGGCAAGAAACACTAAAATGTAAAGAAATTATGATTTTTATGATTTCAGAAACGCCAAAATAGTATTAATCATTTGTAATAAAGAGGACGAGTTTCATTACATGTTTGTCCTTTTCATTATGTTGAAAATCCGTTAGGGGAACAGAAACAACACTATTAACTTTAAATTTCGCTATAAGTAACCATGTTTAACACTATAGACTGCTAGGTTAGCAAACATTCGAGTTCGCCCGAATACATCAGATGTGTTCACGACACAACAGGAAAGCATTAAAATGTAGTAAATATTTTTTTACTTACCGTTTTGTTATTCAAATTGAAAAAAAAAAATTGTAGAACTTCAATACTAATTTGTTTGGTGTTTCAACTTCGTCTGCAGGAAAGGGAAAACAGCGAAGGTAACTTCATTTATAAATGGCAAAGACTCCGAAACATGAATGGGGACACAAACAACAAAAATGTCAGTAGTTGTTTTTAGCTGCATAGTTGAGTTGTTTTGTGTTCTATGTCACACACAAACCAAGTAAGAATTGACTATATAATTTTGAAGAGGTTTTATTTGTGAAACTCATAAAAAATGAAAACGCCTAAGTAGTGCCAGATTCGAACTCACAACCTCGCACATCGTTATCCTACATTCCACCTGGCCATCGTTATTTAGGTTTTCCAGTATTTCACTCCATGCGAATGCCGGGGATCCGTAAATACGGCCTGAATTCAGGTGGAACAGGAAGGTTATTTCAAATAATTAATTTCAAAGCCAAAGTAACAACTAACAACAACAGAATATTAATTTGGCAACTGAAAACATCGAAACAATTAAAATTAGTAACTATACATTGTGGCCGGTATATACATAACGTTTTTATTCAAAAAATTTTCTCACAGAATATTTATTCGTTAATAAATAGTTCGTTAATATGTTGTAGACGTATTTCCATTTCCTTGGTTTAAATGAAGAAGGAATGAATATATTTGCGCGACTATTATATATACAGAGCCGATGAGTAATAGCAACATGATGTGGGTAAGGTGTGACGACGCCAGGAATGAAGGGCACGGGAAAAGGGAGTAACCCGAGAAAACCCATAAACGGTATCGTCCAGACACGATTCATACATGCGAAAATCCGAGTGGTGGCACTATAGCAAACAAACCTTTAGCACCGAAGCACAGAGTAGTTGTACGAGATAAATGGTTCACTCCCACAGCGCTAATGTTAATATTTTCAAACACAATAGCGCGGCAGACGCGAATTAAATAACTTTTCAGCTAATCAGCGTAGAGGTTTTTGCACAGCTGTTGTAGAAACCTCGACTCTTATTAACTGACTAGTTATTTAATTCACGTCGTGGACTTCGCGTCGCAATTGTAGTGCTATATTTATTCCAGTATCATACTGCGTGGATGTGAAGACACCCAGTCACTAGGTGTGTGCACAAGGCAGGACATCTACATGTGTGTCCTTATGAAGTGTAATGTATTAAAATCGCAATGCTTCCACTCTCTACCTAGACTACGAGTCAGCAAGGGAGATGCGCGGGCCTAGATCACAGCCACTATACTATCATGGCAACATCGCACTCCAGCTGCCCTAGTTGACTGCACAAGTTGTCCGCCTGCTGGCTCGGGAGCTCTGGCTTCGCGTGTTCGACATCGTCACACCGAATAGCGCCCGAGAATCAACTGTGACCTTGAAGCCGGACTTTAGGCATTCTTAGCGAACCACACGTTAAAATTTGCACGTGACCAAACAGATTTGTATGTCATGTAATATATGTCATATCAAATTTCGTCCATTATTCACTGTTTGTAAGTTTCAAGTTTCACTTCCTACCAGGAACAAACGAAGTTTCAAAGCAACCCAAAAGAATTGACTGCAAAAAATTGGGTAAATATCAAGAGTAACTACTCATGCGAAAACGAACAAAAAACTGCAGAAATGTGGTAATTACGATTAATTACATTGAATAATAACAGTAATTAGTAGTCGCGATTAATAATTATGCCTACATTCTACCAATTCGATAGTGGGGTGGGCTATGAAGATAAGGGAAATTGTGGGGTAAAAATACGTAAAATAATTATAATAAGTATATGAAGTAAACTATTTACGATTAATTTTACGTAAATATAACAAGAAAAAACATGCACGACTACCGAAAAAGCCTACAACTCGATAGTGGGGAGGGCTACGGAGAACATGGAAATTGTGGAGTAAAAACACGTACATTAACAGTAATAAATGTACTATTTACAATTAATTTAAGTTAAATATAACTGATATAAATAGCTGCCTGCAATGAATACACGTGCATTACATTATATAGTGGTAAAGGGATGTACAGATCGTGGAAATCGTTAAAAGTAAGCAAAATATTACGAATAAGCATAAAAATTATTTGTACACGATAACAAACACAGTTTAAACTCATTCTACCACCAATTTAAGACGCTGAAAATTGTTACTGAAGTGAATTCGTATTTTTAGCATATTGCACTAATGCAATAGTACATACGCATTAAATTCACGTTGTATACATGTTGAACCGATGTTACACGTCTTTAATGCCCATTATAAAACGTATTTAATGCGTTCAATTTGCAATAGAAGCCGGACAAATTAAATAACGTACACTGAACAACATAGGCCTAAATTTGTGTAATAAAAGATTAGTACTTACTCTACTCCATCGCGGATACAAATTCTTCGCCACAAATAGTAAATTATGCATTGGTTCCTCTTCCGTCGCGGTACCTTGGTCAATAATTCTCCACACACGTTGTATGCAAAACGTATTTGTTGCTGTGTCTCAATCAGCAAAATTTAACTAATACCCACTATCCACGAGAGCTGCATATTCTAAAACGTCCATAAAACACACACTACTATTATGCCGCGAAGCATTCTTACTTGTAACGGTCATTTGTACCACAAACCGTCAAAATTTCCCTTAACACACACACCGCTACGCTACGCAAAGATGTCTAGTCACAAACCGGTAGCCAAAATGCAACTGAAATTGCTCGGTAAAGGACAGTAGAGTAACGAATTACGTCTACTTTCAATACAATCCGCTAGGAATGCTACTAGCACATCAACATACAACATGGCGAAGGGGTGCAACACGTCTCTGGGACTTAGAATTTAGACGGAAAACGGCAAAATTCAAAGTAAGTAAACTACAATTTTCTTTACGTACGACTACTTTTCATCACTGTAGAAACATTTTTATTAATAAACTTTACCTGCAAAACCAACAGTTTCGCCGGTACATGACGAGTAGCTAAACCTGATATTTACCAAATAAAATATTATGCGTGTAGCCTGTAGGAAACCACGTGTGAAATGCGTGTGTGATTTACATTATCGGTAACTGATCAACAGCAACGAGATACAAGTTACGTTACACACAGCTGCCTGACAGCCGACTTCCTGTCTACGTGACGGGGCGTAGGAATAATTATGACAGTTACGGAAACAACGAAAAAACGTGAGCACTTAAGTTTCCTTATCAGACTTGTCGAATCTCGATGACAACTGCAGCTGTCCGTTTCCTTTCGCGCGGGACAGTGTGGTGAGAGGTTATGTTTGGACATACTACACAAGCCGCGCTACAATATGAATAACCACATATACACCAGTAACAGTAACTAATAATAACTAATGTTGTTGGAAAACAGAACTTACTACAATCTCGCATGAGTAACCAATTACCATATCCCGCGCATGTTCGCGTAGTCAGATGGCGAAATTTTATATTTTCCGTGCGAGGAACTATGACTAGCCAACAACACTCCAATTCGAGTACTGAGCTAGTCAACTTCAGGCATGGGTACGCCAAGGTATACACCCAGGCACGAAGTTTGACACTTGTTTGATTTCATTAAATTATTTTCGTTTTATTTTGTTATCGTTTTAAAAATACTGGACATCAGGTGCATCAACTGTGGCATCTCTAAATCACTCGTCAGGAGTTTGCGAACATTCAAGATGTTAGCTTGGTTAGGGCAGAGCTGCTAATATGTTTAAATAATAATTCGAGTTGAGTTTCAAAGGCTCCGAAAAGTCGCCAGAGTGGCTTCTCGATAAACTCACGGTAAACCTCGCCCGAGAGTAAGGAAAGCTGCTGATAGCAATCGAATAATGCACGCTAACTCGTAAACAAATATGTAAACAATAGACAAAAAACCGAAGCCACAACGAAGTGATGTGTACACATGGTGTTCAAAAAATACTACTGTAAGTATACAATGAAGCATGAAACGTATTTCTTCACAAATTAATTATATGTACACCATACCACTCTTCTTAATACAGTATTAAGTAGTTTTATATTTACCCTGCATTCAGTCTCGCGACATAATATGATGTACAAACATCTGCTACAGGTGCTGTTACAGTAAATAAAATACTTAGCAAATGTATATGAACTATTAATTAAGTCTTGTTCGAGTTCCCGCCAGACCTCTAACGTACTTAGGTCGTGAATAACAAGCGGACTAACCTTTCTTGATCGACAAACCATGTCACGTGACTGAAAAACTTACTGGTTACTACTTAAACGCAAGCACACTGATGCTATTTGCGCCATTTATTGAACATAAATTTGTCGCCTATTACAAACCTTTTCTAATTTTCGAAACGAAATATGATTGCATAATAAACCAAAACACCCGCTTCTATTACGTAAATTGTAGTAAGGTAGTTTGTAATGCTCATTCATGGCTGTAGCAATAGACGCCGTTATTGTATTGTTTATTTCAATATTATAATACGGCCTTAAGATACAAACATGATTTTCGAATCTGAGGTTATGTTGCCGGTAATGTACATCCACAGTTTTCTAATGCCGAGGCTAATAGTGTAGATATGTAAACTAACAAAATATACTCTAATTACGAACCAACTTTTAAGCTGCGAAGGGTTGTTAGACTGACTTGTGTAATTAACCAATTACTGGAAATTACGAGGTAATAATCGTGAAAAGAGCTCATAATTAAATATTGTCTTAACTCTACTCACACGTTTATTTCGAAAGTACTCGTTACGTAAAACGAACATTAAAATTTTTATGGTACGTAAGTCTGTGAAACATATTTTAGAAATTTCAACAACTGTTATGATTAGGTTTCTTGTTTTATTCACAAACAAATAATCACTCCTGACAGTTGATGGATGGAGTTCGAAATCTTCACGATATATACGGTATTAAGTAAAAACCCCCCCTTTTTTTTACAGCTATTTACATTTCGGAAACTGAAAAAAAAAAAAAAAAAAAAAAAAAAAAAAAAAAAAAAAAAAAAAAAAAAAAAAAAAAAAAAAAAAACAATTAACATTTCACGGTCTTTCCTGTATCACCTTGCTATGGACAATGCAGCATTTAAAACATAGTTCTAATATTAAATGTCACTTACTTGTCATTACGTTGTGTAGCACTAAAGCAATGTTTTACCTGATGATACAAAGTCGTAGCACAACACACGGTGAAGCGAGCATGAATAAGACAAAACAACTGCCCAAGGCACAACTGCCGTTCGAACGAATTCATGTGTTGCCCGTTGGTCCGGCGTGCGTGACGTCATGACCACAAGATTTTTCCAGCGCATGCGCACCGGCCTGTATACGTGTCGTGACAAGGGTGCAAGAACTAATGTTGACGGTAAGGTTAATTGTACTACAGGTTAGAAAGGTCAATATTACAAGTTTCGCACGGGGAAAATTTCTGCCGCTTGAGCGTTGGTATCGGTAGTGCACCAAACTGACTAATCACACACCTTTCCTGTATTTTAAGTTACATAAAGTTGATAATTTAAAACGCGAAATTGGTTTATTTTAACTTTAAAATTAAGTTCAATGACTATTGTCCTCTCCAGTTTTATTTCTACTTAATTTTACTATAATTTTGTATTTTTTCTGGTCCCTTAGCGATAACAGCGAAACAAGCGGTAGAAATTATCCCTGTGCCAAACTCTCCCGTAAGAAAACACATTTCCTTTTTAACCTGTAGTAGAATTAATCTTATTGACAGTCTATCACTATGTGTTACCAACGGCGCCACATTGCAAACAATAAAATGCAATGTCCTATAACAAAGCTTTTTCGTTGAAAAACCGTTACGCCCACCCGCCGTTAAAGTAACCAATTCCTTATTTCCGCCTGCAATCTGTCAGCGTCCAATTTGGTCACGTAACAATAGAGCAGCGTAACAGTCTGGTCGTTTTATAACGCCTTTGGCCGGCGCTGCCCAAACTAAGTTTAATTCTGCTGTAGGTTATGAAGATAAATAAACGGTCTTAAGGACGATTTTAACACTGGACAATTTCCGCCGAACTGGAGAAGGTCAGGCGAATAACTAATTCAGGGCATCATTTCAGGTTTTTCTTGGGGGGGGGGGGGGGGCAAAATTTTTTTTTCGGCGACAGTGTCCTTGTTGCATCTTATTTATTAATTAAGCATGTATAAATTAGAAACTTTAATATTAAAACTTCAGTTCTATGTGTTTAAGTTAGCATTTTTTAAATAACAAAGTATAAAAAATATTTTATACATATAAAATCCTAAATCTAGGGGGCAATTCCCCCCCCCCTCCTTGCCCACCTAAATGACGCCCCTGAACTCATTTCTGGCTTTAAAAATAAATGAAAGTATTGAGTGTGATAATATTTTCTAATAAATCTAACCAGATGAAAAGGTTTTGTTTTCCAGTAAAACCGAGCGAGGTGGTGCAACGATAACACGTTGGACTCGCATTCGGGAGGATCGGGGTTCGATCCCCGGCTCCGGCCATCCTGATTTAGGTTTATCCTTGTTTCCCGAAATCACTCCAGGCGAATGCTGGGATGGCTACTTAACAAAGGCCATGGCTGACTCCTGTACCAGCTCCTGTCATTGTACCACGTTGTGTCTCACCGTCTCTGATGACCTGGCTGTCGACGAGACGTAAAATCTACTTACCTTACCTTCACAAAAAAAAAAATATATATATACGTATATCTAAGTGCGTTTTCCTTTTGCCTAGTCTTCACAGTCCATTTTAAGAACCTTGCCGACTCAAGCGCACCTGCTAGCCAAAAATCGGCCATAAGAATCTCAGTTACCTTCCTACGTGTAGCACATTTACCTTAGCCCATGCTGACATACAGGCCAGGCCGAGAGCACCCGAACAAGGGCGAGAGTTGCCGAAGACAGCTGGGATAGCTGCACGTGGCTTGCCCGATTTGACGCGACGCGACATTCGGTCTGCTATGCCTCCCAAACTATTCTCGCGCGCATTGCTTTACGCTGCGTCGAAGCACAGGATGGGCCAAGTGTGCAGGTACGCTGCACCCACATCCTTGTACACACTAGCATGTCTGTTGTACACTTCGTTGAGACGTATGAATGACTACATATTACATTAAAGCCTAACATGAATAACTCGTATACTAGCTAGTGCCGATAGGGATGGTTATGTTTTTTGTGATATTTCCTCTACAAGCCCACACATCGACTTATAGTTTTGTGTCTTAAAAACGTGTTTTTGGACGAAGTCTACTTATTTCTGTACTAAGACAGAAGTTACAAATGTTTCAGCTGATAAAAATATTATGTAACTACACAAGTAAAGTCTACCTGAATGCATACTTCAGGGGGGAAATTAGACGTACACTGCGCGCCAGCTTACATAGCGAGTGGCAGCTACTGAGTGAAAGGCACATTTAAGGAATTCAAGCAGCAGACCGCTGAAAAAACACCTAGTAGCCTATAAAAACCGGAATGAAATCTACCTACGTAAATTAGCCATTCTAATTTAAATCGGTAGTAATATTATATGCAACACATTCCACCTCGTTACCCGCCAACTTACGTGGCGCATGCTATATAAGAGAATGTGCGAGCACTTAATTTTATTTAGCTATGTGCATTCGTAGACCAATAATATACTGTATATAACTGAAATTACACCAGTAGCCCCAACTACATCATTTAAATCTGCTGTAAACATTTAAAATGTATATCTTAACATTCATGAACTTGGGTTGTGGGTACACCCATCACTCCATCTGATAGCGTACAAGCTTGAATTCTATGAAGTGTTCACTACGGTACAATTTTATTGCACACTTTCATGGACAAGACATGCCATATTTACTCTACTATACTTAAGATGAGTTACGTGCGCCATGTTTGAAAGGTGTGGTAGCTGCCGTGCCTATTTTTTTTTCACGCTAAACTTTGTTCCCCAGTACTTATATCTACGAGAAAAACACCCACTTCAAACTATTCTTCTATAATTTAGAAATTACAACTCGCTTATGTAGAATATGTTTTGGGGCCCCTCCAAATAGTTAAAAACGGTTATCTTTAGAACGACATAGTTCTATTATCATTAGAAATCGCAGTATGTACACGAAACTACATGCCAGTGTTGACATTTTTAAAATATTATAACAAATATATAATTCCCGCTCCTTTACTCCGGCGCTACTCCACACTCGCCTCATATCAGCATTCGCCAGCTCACGGAGCGCCGCATGCCTGCGTGTCACATGCTCAGAGAGATTGACCTTGAACTGCGAACCTAATTCCGCATCGCCACGAGCCGAGCTCTCAAATAGCATTTAAGATTCCCCGATACATTATTACTATCGGCCCGTAACTAAGCGGTGACCATATAACTATATTGGTGTAAAGTCTGCAACAAAGTTCACAGCACGATTCTATAGGTGGTTCAGGACAAAGTGAGCACTCAAAAAAGCCCTGCTAAACTTCTATTTTCAGCTAATTCGTATCGTTCCGCACGTAACGGCTCACGACGTAACATGTCTAACCTCTCTGGATTGTTAAGTCAGTGGGAATCGATATAGTTTAATGAGAAAAAGTTTATTAATTATATAAAATACAATTATATCGATTTGGGTTGATTTTGTTTCTGTATTGTTGTATTTAAATAGGAAACACACGGAACTATATTGCGTAATTTCGCTGACAACCATACAAGCAGTAAGGGGACTATAGGTAATGTTGAATTATATGCAGTAACGGCTAGTGATATTTTTCAAAGGTTAAATTTTTAGTGCTCACTTTATCCCGAATGACCTATATTAGTGCACATTTCTGAGTTTCACATACACTCGGTTAGTACATTTTGAAGTACGGCAGCCTGGAAAGGTCGGTTTAGCCATGTTACAGGTCTTCGAAACAGTATTTGTAGCGAGCATGGTGTTTTAACAATAACCTTCTGACCTCGTCCGAAGTATGCTTTATTTTCGTACGTTGGCAGAATGGGCACATGTGGAATAGTTATGTTTAAAAAAACATGTTTACGAACACACTGCAATGCAATTCAAGCGCTTCACTTCCAATTAAACTTCTTTTTAATGACCCCGTTTAAGTTGTCACATAGCACTGTTATTGTTTATTTCAAATTAATTTAAAGACGTAACAATTGTTCTAAGATTCTTGTACGTGGCCTGTTCGAAATTACTATTTTAATACGACTAAGCCATTGAACTGAGAATCAGCCAACGTCCATGACGAAAAGCATTTGGCAAAAGCCCAAAACTTTCTCTAACACCAGAGAATTAATAACGATCCAAAGTTGCGTGACCGACCCGGATGTAAATGTTGTAAATTGTTTCAGACGTGCGCAGTTTAAGATGCAAATTAAGATTCATTGATGCTGGTGTTAAACAAATTGTCCTGTTCTGTTAAAACAAAAAGAATACTCTAAGTAAACTACAGTGCAATTTAAGTCCAGTTGCGTGTCTCCAAAAGACACAACCATAGCTAAGCAATTATTTCCCTCGCGATTTTCCCTCCGTTATTTGTTTGGCCGCTTGAGCGGTCACGCAAATTTTTCCTAACGACCGTGATGATGTATGACGACTTATTTATCACGCCAATTAAATTTTTTTCAAAGGAGTGTAAATTGGCAGTAGTTATTACTTCATATGGGTGCTTGCTCCTTAGTCATAATTAAATGTGGCAGGGCAAGTCCACGTAACGATCTGTTGTGCGGACGATGAAAGCGCACCACGTACTCGTATACGATGAAAGTGTACTATTCATTGTGGTGTGCAAGGATATAAATTATTTACGTAACGTCGATCGTCATAAGTATGATTAGGAAAAGTGTGAAAATGAGTTCCTACTGACCATAAGGTGGCGCTCCAGATAGACTGTGTATGTGAGATACAAAATCGTCGGAGCTTTCTAAGGGTGCCGTTGACTGGCATATTTAATGTTGTATCACCTCTATACGCAAGCCATTCAACTGGCGTGCAGTGCTTCGCTATTATTCATTTTCATACGGTACTTACACCGAGCGATGTGGCGCAACGGTAGAACATTGGACTCACATTCTGGAGGACTCAGGTTTGATCCCCGGCTCCGGCCATCTAAATTTCACACTGAGAAAAAGGATTTGTTGAGTTAACCAAACATTTATTTGTATATGTGCAACCAACAATGTAGTGTTGATTCAAACAAATATTATGTTAAACGCCAGATTTTGTTAAATCAACAATACTGAATTATTACATCTGGTTTAGTTACATTTTAATTAAATGAGATTATGAAATAACATGACTGCTTTGTTGATCTAACAAAAAATGGCTGTCAACTAAATATTTGTTTAAAACAACACTACATCGTTGTTTGCACATATATAAACAAATATTTGTTTGAATCAACCAATTTTTTCTCTCACTGCAGTTTTCCATGGCTTCCCGATATCACTCCAATAGAATTCTGGGATGGTTTCTTAACAAAGGCCATGGCCGACTCCTCTCCCAGTTCCTGTCATTGTACCAAGTTGTGTCGCCGTCTTTTATGACCTCGCTGTCGACGAGACGTAAAGCTAATTTACTTTACCTCCTATGGGACTTCGATCAGTAAACACGTTATTTTATTTGTGGAAAGGATCGCTTAGGTCCAACGCATTTTTCTACCTTTGTATTTTTTTTATCCCGGTTGTTATTTTCCCAGGAGGCCTGTGGAATGAACATAATTGTTCAAACTATTTCGTCGTAGCTCGAATTGTGTGTTCTCGTAAACATTACGTCCGTCTGGAACATTCAATAACCGCTGGCGGTAGAATATGGGTCAACGAGACATCGGCTAGCTCATTTTCCAGACGTGAAAAAATGAAAATTTGGATATGAATATGAACTGTTGGCTGGTCTTACGGGCTTGTTCCTGAGTTTTTTTCAGACTGGTGACAATAACTCAAATATTTTTTAACCAAAAGCTTTGAAAATATTTGAGTCAATGAGCAGTCACATGATGCACAATAGTGTGGATGTGTTTTTAAAAATTATGTACCATTCGTCAGCAAAAAAAAATATTTTGCTTCATTTTTGCTTATTTTCACAAAAAAACGTGTTACTTTGGGTGATGAAATGTAAAAAAAAAAAAAAAAAAGGTTCAGTACATTTCTACAAAAAAATTCAGCTACAAATTGTAACATGTAAGTGTCAAAACTAAGGACCCATTTTTTTTTTTTTTTTTTTTTTCGAAATTACTGCAAAACTTGGAAACAAGGTCTTAAGGACACTTCCTACAATGCACTCAAATGCGTTGCACTGTGTTTGAAAATATGTTTGTTACGAGATTAGTGCCCATCGTGACATGTATGAAGAGAACAAACACACACGGACAAGGACGGAATTCATTGTTAAGCCACCATGCTAACTAACAAGAAAAAAAACATAATTTGTTAGTGCCGTTTTCAAGATGTACTAACCGGATGAATGTGAAACCCGGATATAAAAGTGCACTGAACTTTGCTACAGACTTTCTACAGTAAAATTAAATGGTTATCGTTTATTAAAGTACCTTAAGTAAAAATTGATTGGGGAGAATCTTGCACACTAGTGTAGTGCTATGGCTCGTCGTGACGATGCGACATTTGAAGTGCGCTTCAATGTAATCCTTATAGCTCCGTCACTGCTGAGCCTCTTAACACGCACGTGGACGACGTCCGTTAAGAGGGCGTGGTACATAATTCAACGCTAAAAGCATTAATCTATAACTGTAGGTTTCTTGAAGCCAATTTGCGAAAGTAAATAATACCGATCCTAGACATCAGTTTTAGCCAACGTTTTAAACAAAATTGTTTCCAGTGTTACGAACTTCTAAAGCACAATCTCTGACGCTGGAACCTGGTGCATTTAACTGCGGCGCAAGAATTAGTATTTCTAGACAAATATTTACTCATCAAGTTGGCAAATACCATTATCTAGGACTGTTATTGAGTATTTTATCCATATTGGCTTCGAAAAAGGCGTAGAAATCAATTGGTGTTTTCAGCGTTTATTTATCTACCACGCACTCTTAAAGTTTGCGTGAGAAGCTTACCTGATGACGTGGCCGTCGTTTTGTTCTGATCTCAATACTCGGCAGCGAAGCTATACCCTTCATGTCCGCATGCCACGACATTATAGTATTGAACAATCATACCCCACAAGTCAAGATGCACTATAGGACTACCGACTTATCAGCTTCTATCTCCATTAAATCTTAACACTAACCACAATTTACTCTACGGACAATAGATGGATATGTTTTATTAAATTGTGAATAGTTACATCAGAAATGATATACGCATGCGACAATGCATTCAGCCATCCAACTGTCTGCTCGCGACGAAATTTTAGCAGTTTCCTCACACAGAAAAAAAAAACGGTTTTCTTGTGGCTACTAAATATTTTGTATAATTAGTGCCAACCAAGTATTTTTGTGGTGATCACCAAATATATTGCAGAGTTCATTAAGCTGTTGGTTGGAGATTACAAAATACTAATCATACTAACAAAAAGTTTTGTAGACACTGCAAAATATTTCATGTTCACCACAATATTATTTGGTTGAGTCTATATTGACAAAATATTTTGTAGCCACTACAAAACTATCTTCTGTGCATGTCGTAGGCGACAGTTGTCTTCTCTAGTCGTATCGTAAGCTGTGTGCGTGCACAGTAAAAAAAAATTTGTACTTGTACAAAAAGGTTTTTTGGAAACCAGTTTTCAAAAATGTTTTTGGTAACACTACACAGTCTTTTTGTAAAATTGACAAAAAAATTGTATTTTTACAAACGTCTTTGTATATTTACAAATATTTCTGTAAATATACAAACAAATTTAGTATATTTACAACTAATATCTGTTTAAGTTTACAACACTTTTTTTGTAAAATTACGAAATGTTTTGTACAATTTGTCAGGTCTCCTAGGTTTATTTTGTTCCAAATCGAACAATTTGCTAATTAACGTTTACTTTACTAGTTCGCAAAGGTGTTGACGATATTTGTAACCACTTTAAAATGTTTCTGACATCTTACTTTCATTACCTGACTTATTGTGTTTTGATATAAGTTTACAAGATTTTCCTTGTAAATATACAATTTTTTTACTGTGTGCATACATTGCAATAATCTTTCAAACGCTACGAAGCAAGAATGTCTCGTGACATTTTGTGTCTGATCCTGTTTGGGCCAGGCTGAATAATTTCTGCGGTTCTAGTAGTTCACGTATGAGGGAAACAGGAAAAATTTGGTGTGTGAATTGGGGCTCCAAATATTAAATCGAGGGAATGAGTTGTGCTATCGATTTTGTCGACGTCGATTTTGACCGGCTATTTTTCATGTCTGTTTTTTTTTTATTCGAGGAATTTGGTACGTACACACACAATCCAAAGAAAAGTACCATAATCTTAAACATTGATCGAAAGAGAGAAAAATGTCCGATTCCAGAGAAATGTCTTCATTGAATCGCTATAACTTCAAAAAACACTTTGAGCGAGTGGATACCGTTGTGAATAATTAATTTATTGCAATTTTTATTGTACTATACTCCACAGTAAAATGTACATAAATATCTTTTAACACATACAAAAATACATTACTATTTAATTCTTGATTTTTTCACATTTTATTTGACGTGAAGTCACAAAAATATGAAAAACCTCAAAAGATTATAAAATTTTGGCACTTAAACAGTATTAAGAGAAATGATGCACTGTCATTTTTAATTTACAGTATTTTCTTCATTACAAATGTGTCTGAAGGCGTACAAATATTATTATTATTTTTTACATTTCATGCTCTAGATGATAGTCTACTACACACAGATAACACGGAAGTAATTTAATACTTAACAATGTAAAATGTGTAGTAGACTTAACATTAACATCATGAAATGTAAAGAATATTGATACGCCTTCAGGAATGCTTATAAAGGAGAAAGTAAAAATGGTCGCGCACTATTCGTTAACAAGATATGTTCTGTAAAAAATCAACGTTGCGCGTATAAGCGTGGGTACCTCGTAAATAACTGTTCCGGAAATAATATTTTTTCCACGAAGGTTAAATAACTACTACGCCACGTTTCGTTTGAGTCGAATCATATCATTAAAGAAAGGGAAAAAAGAGTCGAAGTTGCTAAGAATGGCAATTTTAGGGCTTTGGCGCACAGTTTCCACAACGTAAATGATAAATTTACGTCCAGGCATTTGCAGTTCAACCCTTAGGCTTTCGACACGAGTATTAACATCGCATAGTTGCAAATATGATTTGATTGCTATTGGACTGCAACGAGCGCAGTCCGGACCTAAACTCACGGGCTCATGGGTCTTGTCTTCCTCGCTCATTACCTTATCGCTAGAGCCAGAGATTTTTGGTGAAAATAATTCTGCAACAATTTGTTTCAATGTCTTGTATGCACATCTGTTTATCTGCTTCATAGTCAGTAATGGGAGTTTTTTATCTTTCGGCGACTTGGGGTCCTACCAGCAAATCACGGATGTGTGGTGTCGCGGTAACATTGTTCTGGTTGGTGCAGTCAAATGAGGCACGCCTCTGCCCTATTATACTCAGCTAATAACCACGAACCAGAGTTGCAGGTGCGTACGTAAGACATTGAAACAAGTTCTTGCAAAATTCTGTTCACCAAAAATCACTGGCTCTACTCATCGCCTCTGTATGGGTCGTTCGGGATAAAGTGAGAATTGAAGATGTAACCTTTGAAAAATTCACTAGCCGTTACTGCCTTAAATTTAACGTTATCAATAGTTGCCTTACTATTTGTATGGTTGGCAGCGAACTTCCGTATGCATAGGATGTCCTTAAAGTCATGGTGCACTTTTTCACTTTGACCGGTCACAGGAAATCAACGAAAAAAGACAGAAATGTGAAATCTTTACCAGATGAAAGGAAAACTCACCAAGTTTCGTAGCTATTGAGTGCAGTCCGATGTTGCTTCCGTTTGTTGCCATGCACACATCTAAATGGATGACCATGCACCATTTCTTTACGGACTCGCATAGTTTCGTGTATTTTCCTATTTAATTGCAACAATACTGAAATAAATTCACTGGAAGCGACATATTTGTGTTTCATATAGTTAATCTACTTTTTTTTTATCAATCTATATAGGTTCCTACCAACTGCACAATTGATCTTAAATGCGCAAACATAACGCGACGTGATCAGAGACAGCAGATATTTCCCGTCGTTAGCCTTACTTGTGGAATGACAGGAATCGATTGAAAATAGAAATTTATAAGGGTTCATTTAAGTGCTCACTTTATCCTGAACCGCTTATAGTTATCTCATAGCGCTCTTCCTCTCGAACACTTTTCTTAACGAATGCTTGAAGTATCGGAAGAGAGGGAATCAGAGAGTCAAGGTACTGAAGCTGCAGTATGGAACGACGCCTTCAGCACCGTGTTACTGTCCACCACGCGTTCAACACAAAAATTTCGCCTGGGGAATTCCAAAACTACCAACTTTCTACAATCCTCCATATAACTGGAGACCTTGAAGACTGCGTCTCCTTTACTTTCCAAGGCTATACGTGACTTGCAGAAAGTTTGTCGTTAAATTATATCGCTAAATTATCATGAGTAATTATAGACTACTCGTTGTTAAAGACATTTCTTTTTCAATTACTTCCCAACTGATATTAACTAACCACAGTTACAAAAATATAGTACTGCTGCACCATACTTTAATTTTTAGAGCGATGCAATTTGTTCGTTACTTTAATTAGTCACGTGTCAATGTGCATAACATCAAGTCGTTAAGAATAATAATTAACTAACACCGTAATTTAGTTAAATCCTACAAGAACTCTTTTTGCTTTCAATAGCCTGTCTGTAAAATAATTTCTACTTCTGTGGACAAATGTAACGTACCACAAGTCGGGAACACTGGCAAACTATTCGAAATGGCGTAACTTCCTCGGTACCAGTCCTGCTCTTAGTATGAAGATATTGACATAAGTTATCATTTCCTACTCGGTGTGCCAATAGATGTTCGAAATATACATACTGCATCGTCAAGCATTGAATTGAAGATATGTAGGTCAACGCTTTAAAGCGCCGGCCTTTTGACCATGTGTTTGTGTCAATGAAGCACAGCGAAAGGGCGATATTGACCGGCTCATCTGATGCAGTATCGTCTCTATTGCAAGACAACGAAACGGCGTGCAGTGGTATCATAGATCACTCGCCTGACTGACACTTTCAGTGGTGACCCCATATTTGTATTGGTGGAAAGTTGTAAGCAAAGTCCACTGCGGTAGTTTCACACGAATCCTGTGAGAAGGTCTTTCATATATATCATTTTTAAACAGCTGTTTTCAGCGATATTGAACGTCTTGTAAATTATTTTTCTAATCAACGTGATGCTTTGAAACGACCCTCCAGTCATCGTTTGAAGTGTATTTTCTTTTCATACATTGGCACAATGGGCGTATGTGGGATAGTACCGTAAAAAAAGTTTTTTCTTTACGAACACGGTGCAACGCATTTTAAGCGCGTGTTAGGCGAGACTCTTGAAAGGAGTATCGAGTAAGATGTTTTCTGTAAAATCAATGTTTGTGCGTATACGCATATTTTCGTAAATAACTGTTCTGGAAACATAGCTTCTTTCCGGAGAAGGTAGGGAACTATATGTAGACATGATTATTTACTTCAGTGACTTGTCTTACTTTTTAATTTTAGGATAGTTAAGTAAGATTCAGCGTTGTTCCAAGAGAAAACCACTAAAAAATGGGCAGGGTGGGAGTGAGTCATAAATCTTGCACTATTGCGGTCCCGAGTTCGCTCCACGGTCACGGTATCCTGGAGATTTTAGAAGGAGATCTCACATGGGGAGTAATAAGAATACTGCTGCAGTGTGGGAGTTTTCTTGAAGCAGTCACAATTCTCTCTCCTCTCATCGCACTGACTAAGCTCGTGCTCTGTCAACATCACTAGACACATACATTCTTCGGGCTGGTCGGAAAGCAGAGTTATTCGGATACAGCAGCAAGTTTCACCGAGGGCCTTGGTGGGAGTAGGTGAGTGGTCTGACTACCGTGACGTCCAAAAACCTAAAAGCCAATCGGGATTATAATATGGCGGGAATTCTAAATAAATTAAATTGAGTTGTATGCCTAATTTTGTTAAGTATTGTAATAAATGACGTCAGCAACTACTTTTTTTAAGTTATTATCTACGAATTAAAAATAGCAATACACAGCATAATGCCGAACTGTACAGAAGTGGTAAAGTATAATTCACTACGGTTTAAATAAAATGTAGTTCTCAAGATGTAGCGTCTCTTTTTACTATTCGCACATTTGTAATAATATTCGTTTTATCCTTCTGTCTTCAGAATTTCGAGTCCCGTGTGTACATTTACACTCAACTGGTTTTTTGGTTGTATCTAGTTACAATTACTTTTTCCGCGCTATCTGTTTTGTACAGTCTACCAAATACAAGTTGGCCTGTTCTCGAACTCAGAGTTAACCCAGTAGACGATGCCCGATGCATTTTTTTACGAGAGGTAATTTAAGACGAGAGAGGTAGCGCGTTGGTAACACGTGGTCAAATTTCGAAGGACCCGGGCTTGATTTCCGGCTCCGGCCATCCTAATGTTGGTTTTCAATTTTTTCTTGAAATCGCACCAGGTGAATGTTGCGATGGTTAATTAATAAATGTCATGGTATATTCTTTTCCCAGTTCCTATACTTGTATTAGGTTGTGTCGCCGTCTCAAATAACCTCGCTGTTAAACATACACAAAGCCTATTTACCTTCGTGTTTTTTACTGTTCATGTATTTCTAACCATCTTCGCCAGTTCGCACATTTTTAGTACAGCACACGAATCATCAGCTGTAAAAGACACATCCACATCAGACCAGAGTACGGCCATCAAAATTTCTCGCCGAGCTGTAAGACAGAGTCAAAACTTGTTTGCCCCGGTTTGCGTTCGCACCTCGTGCGTGTTTATTTGGGGCAGGACTCTCACGCGAGACTCGAGGGGCGGGCTAGTAACGAGCCTCCCTGATGGATGTGGGAGAAAAACCTCTACGGCAAGCAACATCGAGTGCGCATGTGCGCCGTTAAAAAACACGCGTAGGAATGCGCACTTGTGCTGCGGTGATAGGACACGCCTCTACACACTCACCCACCCGCATCAGCTATATCTAGCCATGTCTTCCTACACGCTCACGAAAGGTAACCTGGTAGAGTTAACTGAGTTAACTCAGTTATGTGATTAAATTTAATCAATCGTTTAGAGATTAACTGGGATGCTACTGAACGCCTGAAAACGGAGTTGAGCAGGGAGATCTCAATCATCTCAGTGGATAGAGCACTCGCCTCCCACCAAGGCGATCCGGGTTTGATTACCGGCGGAGTCGGTCCCCTGATTTTCGCACGTGGGGATCGTGCCGGACGATGCCGTTGGTCGACGGGTTTTCTCGGAGACCTCCCATTTCTTCCGCCCTTTCATTCCGGCGCCGCTCCGTACTCATATCATGTCACTCCTCACCAGCGTTAAACAACTCGAGGGCGCTGACCAAAATCTCTTCATTTGTCTCATCGCCTATATGAGCTTCTGTCTGCTCCTTGAGATCTTCTGCTAAAGCGGGTTATCGAACGAGTAGAGTTAATGTTGGTTCACAATTTAAAAACATAAGCACTGAACATATAACATCAAAAACTGTGCGCGACCAGACGCCTTGTGAAAAATTAGTTCGCAATTGCATTCTTACTGTTATGTTTAACCAATAGAATTTTTTTGACAAATTAACAAATATGCCTTGCTGTATAAAGAACTGAAGGCCATTGAAACGTATTTGAAAGTGGAATCGTATTTGGAGATGAAAGGAAATACAGAAACAAAGTTCCTTAAAACTGTACAGCGTAAAACATTATTTACAATATTTCTTATTTTAGCTTTGTTTTGTTCGCGTGCATTTTTGGAGGTTAAACCAACATGGCGGACGTTCACAAACTCCTTTGCTGTGATTGGTTGCTGTCCTATGCGTACGCTCAAGTAATGAAATATTACAATTTCTTATGTCAGCAACCCTGTGCACACGACTACTTGTTTGGTGTTGTGAATCGGTAGGTAAGTGTACATAGAGGTTAGTTCTTGTGCGAACGATCTATGCTCTATGCTTACTGGAGTCGCAGTGACCGAGGGGTCAGACCTCTCGCATCCCACCAAGACGATCCGGGTTAGAATCCCGGACGATGCCGCTGGTCGGCGGGTTTTCTCGGGGATCTCCCGTTACCCCCGCCCTTTCATTCCGGCGCTGCTCCATACTCACCTCATGTCACCCCTCACCAGCGCTTAAGATTTCGATATTAAGCGCTGACCAGAATCTCTCTCTCTCTCTCTCTCTCTCTCTCCCTCTCTCTCTCTCTAAGGTGTTACTGTTATGTTATCAATTGTGAACACACCTTTAAAGCTTCACTTGTGACCCGGTTAGCGGGCCGACATTTTTGTAAGCGCCTCTAGAGACTGTTGATAACGGCTCGTAGGCAACGTCGCCTAGTTACCACGCCCTCCGTGGTGGTTCACCCACGCACCTCGCCGCCGTCAGCCACCTGCTGGCAGCAGCAGCAACAGAGCGTGTTAACACCTCCCCAGATAAGACATCGCGAAGAGAAGGCCTGAGGGCTTGCGCGCATACATACAACCGGTCCCCCGCACCTCACATAGTAATTACAAGCACGTGCCTGGGAGACTGGAGGCGACTATGCTTCCGTGACTGACCTCCGCCGCTGCTTCCCGCTCGAGATAGTCCGTCTTAAGTGGACGTGCACTTTTTACCCGCCGTAATTTACGGATCACAGATAATGCTCGCTACTTCGTATTCCTGCTTGCCTGACTGCGTCCAAACCGACTGTTTTTTTAATTAATACTCCTCCTGTTATTGTCGACCAACCTCATGCTCGATTTCTCCTTACGATAAATGATCCTTGAATGTTAGAAATGTTCCTAGTGCACATTGACACAAGAAATACAAGACTGGTAATATAAATAGGATATATGAGACTATGATTAGTCTTCGTTTTAATTATATGTTTGCTTAGGTGAAACTTCTTGTTCTCACCATTGTTGTAAATTATTTAAGAATCAATTATATTTTATCATTCTAATAACATTAATTCTGGTACAACAAGTCATAATTTTTGTTTCTCCCACAAATCCACTATGCTCATACATTTCATATATGGCCTGTGTAGTAGATTTAATACGAGTGTCTGTCTGGATAGTTCGTAAAACATTATACTTGATGTCAGTCAAATTTTTATCTTCTTTCTCGTAAATATAGCTCTTATTTTTGACTGTTATTGTTTTGTACACAAATATGTTTCCATTATATTTTCCAGACGTCGTAATACTGTACATGTAGTTGGATATATCCATAGCAAAACTCTGATCATAACTATATACTAATGGCGTTAATTATGTGATTTGTGAAAACCAAAGTACATAAGCGTTCCAAAGGTTAGTAATCATTTCATTATATGATATGATGTTCACTGTACAAACACAAAATACATAGTCTACATTTCCATTTACGCAGAGCTACAAATTATTTTCTGTTTAATGTTTGATTTATAACTCCAAAATGTTGTGTGACATGCAGCTTTAATTACGTATTTGCGTGTTACAAAATAATAATAAGAAGAAAAGAACGATTTGTAATCTATAATTACTGCTGAACTCAAGAAGTAGCCGTGTGTACCTCAACAAATACTTTTCAGTGCGTCAAACTGAATTCCGGTAAAACTCGGTTCACTGAAGTTATTTTGCAGTCATCACTTCAAAATTAATTCGTTTCAAAATAGCGGTATTCTTTAATATTTTGGGACGCTATATCATCTCAGGAACAATTTGAGTAAAAGATACAAAGGCCCCATCCCCAAAGCATTGATTTTGTAATTTTTAAACGTAAAATACTGTAGCTCAGCAATTTTGTAATATAGCACATTGTGGATAAATAAATACATTTATTCATATTTCGAGAACAATTGGACCAAATTAAGACATTGTAATGTTTGTGTGTATATATATATATATATATATATATATATATATAATATAGATGTGTGTATGTGTATATAATGTATAGATGTATGTATGTGTATATTATATATATCCACATATAGGAAGGTCCAGAAACAAACTCATAATAAGCACACCAAGCGAATCCTGCGCTAAATTACAAGACGGAAATTTCAGTGACAAAAAGTTGTACGAGGACATTTTACATGCACAACGTGACAACATAGCACTGTAGTTAGGCCCCTCTTGCGCTCCACAGATATCTTTCTTATCTTACTACTAGTGTTCTGACTTATGTGTTATGTGTCTAGGTTATAATCGCGAGCAGTCCAAACATAGTCTACGTCCACTTGACGTAACATACGTAAAATAATATCTGAACGTGGAGAGCAAGAAGGGACTATCTCCGTGCAGTGTTGCCACACTGTGCACGTAAAGATGTGGTCGTACAACATTTTGCCACTTACATTTTCGTCTCCACTTTAGTCCAGGATTCGCATGAAATTTTTGTTATGCGCTTGTTTATGGACGGATATGTGTGTGTGTGTGTATGTGTGAAGGCTATACGTGTGTGTTTATTTTCATCTATGATATTAGAAAGTTACTGCTGGAAAATGTGCGAAATAAAAATATACAGCCAGATGGTTGAAGAAGGAATACATAAACTCTTACATGAGAAGTACATGCGTGGTGTGTTAATTGCTCAAGGCATTAGAATAGGCACATTCTTTTACTTGTCTTTACAAATGTGGTTTTCAAATTAGAGTGAGTTTCATCGCTACCGAAAAAACTGATGTCGGAAAGTCGATATCAAAAATGTAAAGAAACAAATATCTATTTAAAATATATACTACCGATATACCAAAAAATATCTGACATTATCGATGATATACCAAAAAATGTAGGGAACACTGCTGACTTTAATATCGGTATTAAAATTTATGATATCAAACTATCTCAGTGTTTGGAATCTGTGGTTTTCCAGTAGCTCATTATGTTTGCAAATGAAAAAAAAAAATAATTGCTTGGAGATAGTTATATCGCTATGAAAATTATTTTCTTACTATAGAAATATATTTCAGGTTATTAGTAAAATTATTTTCATTTCTGTTTTAAGTGTTCTTTGGGTGCTCGTTACTTGCATGATTGTAACAATATTGCCTAACACAGTTTGCGAAATAAGTCTTACCAGGCGTTCGACAGCAATGTGTGCTAAATTAATGTCTGGTGTTAAACTTCCAACTTTGATTGAGCGGAGTCAATTTTTAATGTAAATGTGTTATTGAAAATTTTTTATTTTCATTTTTATTTTTGGTATGGTATTGCGTTTTACGTAACATCTGTTAGAATAGCCCCTCAGCTCTTTTATACGAGGCCCTAAACTAATGACTCGCGACGTCCACGATTGTGCGAATGTTGCACGTTCGGAGTGTAGTTTAAGATAACTGTTAGCCTCACGCACTTGTTCTGATATCTCAAATGTAAGTTAAATATTGTAATAAAGATGATGTACGCCGTTATAAACTATAAATTCGTTATTTCGTTTATTCGGAGCTCTAAACTTGTGGTTCGCGACTTCCGCGGCTATGCGAAAGTGGCATGTTCGGGGTGTTGTATAAGAAAACTTAGTATGACACAATTGTTCTGTTAAGTCATATGTAAGCTGATATTATTGTTACTAAGATAATGTATTCCTTATTACCTTCAAGTCATTTATAATCACAAAAGTAAGACAACAATTAGTATTTCCTGTTCCATTAGTTCCAGCCTACTTTGTAGAAAACTACTGGATGTTTTTGTTTTGCTTTTGTATTATTGTTGTTGTTGTAACGAAATGTGAGGGAGCGAAATGAGCTGGCCATCCTGGAATCGTTCCTCCGATCAAAACTTCAGCCACGCCGTGCGCTGTCCTCGCAGACGAAAACTTGTCCGGACCGGTGCACCGCACGCGGGGGAGTGACTCCAGACTCCTCTTCCAGACCAAGAGGTCACTGGATTGACCCGGCTCCAGTCTAGACCGGCCGGGGAACCATTTATTACGTGGCCGGCCGCGGGGCAGGCGAATGTGCTCCATATTACCCTTTTTATTCTGTTTGCTCCTCGCCGGAGCAAATCAAACACCGCCATCAGCATCTCTGCGCCCTGGTTTCCTTCAATCAAGCCACGAGCAGAATCCATATGGGAGTGGCAATTCCTCCTCTTTACTAGAGTCACGAACTGACGCTCCCACGGTCCCCAACTACCATAAGAACATACTTCACTTGTTTCCATTTACATTTCCTAGCATCTCTTGCAATTCGTACTCTGTTATCTTAGATGTACACTTGTGATCAGGTGGTTCAAGCGAGTCACGGACGTTCAGGTTCGTATTTTCGTTGAGAAGAACCCTATTGCAAAGTTAAATAGACATCAATTAAATACACAGCATAGTTAAAGAAGTAAGACCTGTAAAATATTAAAAACTACGATAGAAGTATAATTGCTTTATTACGAAGTATTTGTGCCTTACTTTGAACGCAGGCCTACAGTAACCAAACATACAACAGTATATAGTCATTCATATATATTTATAGACCTGTGTCCTTTCAACAAAAGATTGCTATCATACTTACATGGTATGTGTTTTAACTGACTTTTATTCCAAAGCAGTTTTAAAATACGGACAAAATACTATCAATACATGTCAACTTAGAACAAAATTATGTCATAACAGTTATGAGCAAGTAAAAGTAAGATATTCCCCTGAGCTTGTGTACTCTTGTTAAACAGTTTTTTTAATTTATTATATATATAAGCTAAACAGGTCCAAATCGGTTGAAAATGTTTCGTTGTACTTGCATCGCAACGATCTCTACATATAAAATAAAGTCCCCACTCTCTCATCAACGCACAGCTAAATTGCTGAGCCTAGAGACATGAAATTTTAAGAACTTCCCGCTGCCCCGTAGGCACCCACTGCGACGATATTATTTCGAAATTCGAAATTCAATGGAGTGAATAAGAGTGACTTGTTTTTTTAACTAACGCATGCAAAAATGCACATTACTTTTTTTTTTTTTTTCAGAAATTTGAAAATTAAAAGAATGAAAAGCCGCAAAAGTATGTTTTCAATCAATCCTCAATAACGCATGAACACGTTCAGATATCGAGATGATTTTTACTTCAGAATATAGTTTACGCGTATCCCTAACAAACAGTTTCAGGTGTTTTTGAAAGTCAACCTCTAAGAACATGAAAAAAATATGACTTGTTTTAAGTAAACCATATGTATCGCTCAAACCTGTTGAGATGTAGAGATTATTTTTGAATAGGACTGAAACTTTCGTAAATACCCACAAAGCTATTTCATTACATTAACAAATATATACAATTTAGGTGGTGGAAAGATGAACATTTTTACAGAAATTCTGACAAACAAATATGACCACGGAAAAATAATTTAAAACTTGTTACTTTTTGACGTTTTAAAGATACATATACCTCTTAGGGCCGGGCATATATAATACACACTTAATAACTTAAGAATTCTGACGATCTATCTTGGCGTAGTGGTTTGTAACACCTATGGGTAGTTTTGGGTTCGAATCCTTTGTACGACAAAGCAAAAGAGAACTGCCGTGATATTACATACGCACATATTAGTGGCAACTGACAGGAAAGTAAATATTGTATTTGAAGTATGAAAATTTAAGGGTGGATTTCCTGAGTCATTCTTAGGGGTTAAAACGTATTTTTCCGATGTCCTCAATAACCCACGAACCTGGTAAGGTATCCTTATGCATTGGGGGTGAAAATTTGTGAGTTGTGTTTTCACAATGTCCTCATTAACACGATAAACTATTGTTATAGTTTATCCTTAAAAAATTCAGGCGGGCAAAACCGTGGCTGGGCAGCTAGTTTATTTATATTTACATCGTACCTGATATTATACCTAATATTACAAATAAAAGATTTAATTTAGCAATTGATTAAATATATTTCTTTCTCTATCCCAACCTGAAACGTAACACTCCCAGCAAAAAAAAAAAAAATCTTGAGCATTACTATTTGCGTATTTGAAGATTAAACTTTCTCCGTCCTTTTCCGTTTTGTTTTTATATTTACATTCCTGTTTTAAATCTACGGGGAATACCAAAGACGGTCCTGATGTACCAGTGTAGCTACTCACAAGTACTAGTTGCAATTTTTGTCCAAACATGTGTTTTTGGATTATGAGCATCCATGGTGTACCAAAATTATAGTTAAATTGTTATATGCGAACACTAATTAATTCGAACATGCCACCTTGCTATCGCGAGTATAAGTTACGTAATGAGTTAATTACCTAAAAAGTCATCATAATTTGTTGGTTAAATGTCCTTTATTTATGTGCCTTACACAAAACTGTCTCAGAACTCGGAACGCAAGACGTATCAAATTCGTTTCTACCGCATTAAATTTAGTCTGGAGTATTCCGCTGTTTGTTACTAAAACGTTTCCAGGAGCGTGCTGTAGTTTCTCGAAGCAGCGCGTCAAATCTCGTGATAATTAAAAGAATAATTAATTATATGGTGCCCTAACAAAACTCTGCGTAGTGTGAATTGGTAGAGATTTATTTAGCTTTCAGTAGAGCAAATCGCATGCTGCTAAAAATTAAAAAAAAAAAAAAAAAAAAAAAAAAAAAAAAAAAAAAAAAAAAAAAAAAAAAAAAAAATAAAAAAAAATAAAAAAAAAAAAAAAAAAAAAAAA
>PNEQ01087764.1:0-11158 GCA_003012365.1 Medauroidea extradentata | reverse complement strand
ATTTATATTATATAGCCATACGAAATTGAAATTTAATTACAATAATTAGAAACAAAATGCACATACAATATATCGCAAAATGATTTGTCAAAGAGAAATTAAAATAATTTTCATTCAAATGTTGACTGCTGATTTATAGTTTGTAGGGATTGGGGCAGTTTATATATAAAACAATATGTATTGTGCGAGTATTATTTTTAAAAATTTAGATTTTCTTTAAGTACTGTTACTTTTCAGATGATAATTGTTGTTTTTGTGTGCTAGGTATTCGTGAATATAAACATTCCTATTAAATTTGTGTTTAGTCTTAAAAATACAGAGCAATGTTTTTGTGAATATGTAAATAGAGGTATCAATATATGTGCAGATTGTAATACTTTAAGACAGCTTCAGTATGCTGCCATTTTTGTATGATTCTAAAAGTTTTCATTTGAATATCAAAAACGTATTAAAATTTGATTTACTTTCCCCCCAAAATCATTTCATACATAACGTGTGAGAAAAAAATCTTTACTTGTGGCTGCAAAATTTATGTTCGTTAAGAGGGGGGGGGGGGCTCCCTGCAAAATGTTAATAGTTTTAATACTTTTTATGTTTGTACGAGACTTTATTTTATAGGCATGCATTGTGACTATCTTTCACAGTAATGAACATTTTCAAGCTTTCATAGTTTTTGTATAATAGCATGTCAAAGCTAAACATTGCATAAAACTGTTTTATACGAGAAACGAAAACAAACTGACGTACAGAAATGAAAAAATTCCCACTGAAGAACTGTATCGCGGGCTACGTCTTCACATAAATTAAAAACTGCACTGAATAGTTTTTGTATTTTTTAAAAATTGCTGAATTTGAAATAAAACTTGTCAACATTTTGTAATTTTTTAAATACAAAATATTTTATTGCAATGTGTTTATACATGACAGGTTGTAGCCCGAGACATTGTTCTTCAGTGAGAATTATTTCGTTTATGTAATTGAATTGGTTTTAGTTTCTTGTATAAAACCGTTTTATGCAAATTTTGGCTTTTACTTGTCAGTATACAAAAAGTATGAAAGCTAAACATTTTCATTACTGTAAAAAATAGTCACAGCATATGTCTACAAAACAAATCATATCTCGTACGAATATAAAAATTATTAAAATAAAAAAAATTGGCGTTAATTCCCCACTTAACGACTTTTCCACTAAGTTACGTCCTGCAATAATACGGGGAAAGACGGCGAACGTAATGTAGTGACTAACGTCTTGAAATTACCAACAAAATTCAAGATTCGAAAACGATGTCACGAAAATAAATATTCATGGTTTCAACATCTCAAGTAGCCAGAAAAACAATGAAAGAGGAAATATTATGCAGCGTGTGTCTACAACTGATCTTTATAAGTACATCGTCCTAAATAGTTACACATTACACATATTTTTAATTTGTAACCAAGGTATAAATGAGCTAGCAACGGTATAACAACGTTATTTAAATTAGTGTCATTTACTTACTCTGAATTATTAATTTTAATGGTCTTGATAACATCTTAACAGGTACAATTTTAACTTTAAGGTTTTACTGGATGTATTTTCATGCTGAGAAAAAAGGCCAGGGAATGAAGAAGAAGGGTTCCAGCTATTAAGCTTGTCCACATAACACTTCACAATACATCCTGTATGAACTCTGACAGCGTACTAAAATAAATAAATAGCGTTTAAGGAAAATGCCCGAGGCCCGGGCGTCAAACTCCAAATATGGCAAATTTACTTAACTGTGTTCTTGTAGGCAACTACCTAACCCTTAGGAGTAATATGCAATAAATACCGTACAATGTAGAAACAACGGAATGCAAAGTAGCCTACCCATGACAATCAGTCTGTCAACGTCCATTTAGAACGGTTTGGTGCAATCTTATCATATTACTGTCAGGTCTGTTAATTCTATAGTGAGAGTAGAAAAAAAGTACTCAGCCAACAAGTGGTGTTAGACAGTGATCGATTTGTAATTGTTTGGTGCAATTTTATCATTTTACTGTCAGGTCTGATTGTAGAATGAGATTAGAAAGAAGCACTTAGCCAACAAATGGCTATTGCCACGTGCGTAAAAACGGGACGAACCCCGCCGGTAATCGAGCCCGGATCGACCTGGTGGGAGGAGAGCGCTCTAGCCACTACACTGCAGCGGCCCCCGGACAATGTGTTGAAGGTCACGTATGCGTCAAGCACTTGGCCGTCACTGTGGGTGACGAAGCTAGCTTGCTCCGGAGTGAATGGCTGTCGTTGTTTGACGTCGTCGCGGGGGCGTCATCGGCCACCGTTGTGTACTCTCGAGTGGCGCCCCGCACGGCCAAAAGACGAACCCACCCATTCTTCAGAACTCCGCGTAGTGGTTCACTCCGATTTTTGAATACCTGTAGATACTTTTACGAAAAGTATCCTCCACTGTTAACTGCGTTTGTTAGTTCACGAGATTATGACTGCTTTATCACCAGTGGATAGCCAGGTTGCTATAGGCGAAAACCCGCTACCAATTAAAAGTTTGTTTAATTATGATGGCCGAGAGTTAAAGAAAAAGTAAGCCTAAATACACTTGTGACGTCAGCAGTATTTTTGTACGTTATTTTATGTTTACAGACTATCTGAACAATAGAAATAAAAATACATCGTACTAAAACTAAACTGCACAAGTATATTTAATGGTTTTGTATTCGCTATATTATTATAATACAACCCATAAGGCGCAGTGCCTTGGTCAAGCCATTCTCCTCCCACCAAGACTCTCCGGGTTCGATTCCCGGCGGGGTAGGTGCCCGGACGTTCGCACGTGGGAATCGTGCCGGAAATGCCGCTGGTTGGTGGGTTTTCTCGGAGATCTCCCGTTTCCCCCGCCGCTTCATTCCGACGCTGCTCTATACTCACATGTCACCCCTCACCTGCTCTAAACACCTCGATGCTAAGCGCTGACCAAAATCTCTCACTCACTCGAGCGACGATGAAGGGATAGAAGAGTCTTGGGGTGGCTTTCAACAGCGAAGCTTTGAGAACCGGTGAAGATGAACGAGGTGAACATGGAGAAACACCGGAATGAAGGGGTGGGAGAAACGGAAGATCCCCGAGGAAACCAGCTGACTAGCGGAACCGTCCGGCACAACCCAACCGGGAATTTAACCCGGATTTCTAGGGCGAAAGGCGAGAACTTAAGGGCATTGCATACAGCAATTTTCATCACCGTGTTTTTATTTATATATTTGTACCAACTATATTTTTTTAGACACAAGATGTGACTCAATTTGGCTGTTACGAATTTTTTTTATCTCACATAGCTTTTGCGTAATGACTCGTTAAAGTGAAAATTTGCATGTTTCCGTTTTAAGGACAACACTAAAACCAATTCACTTACCAAACTGCAAAAAAAAAAAAAAAAAAAAAAAAAAATCACAGTGAATAACGATGTCGTAGGCTACAAGTTCAACTATGTTAAACCGCAATTTAAATTATTTTTTTCTCTTTTTAAAAAAATATTGAATTTTTAAATAGTTATTTTCAGTTTCAGCAATTTTATTTAAATACACAAAGTTTTATTCTTTATTTTTATGTACGTGATATTGTAGCCTACGAAGTCGTTATTCACTGTGAATTTTTTTCAGTTTGGTATGTAAGTTGGTTTTACTGTAGTCCTTGAAACAGAAACATACAAATTTTGACTTTAACAAGCCATTACGCGAAAACTATGAGAGATAAAATAATTTCATAAGAGTAAATATACATGCATTTGCGTAGTTTGTTTTCCAATGGATAGCCATCCGTATAAAGCAAGGACTTAAAAAAATAATAACAACATGTTCACGCACAAAGTGATAGGGTTGAACGCTGAAGGTGAGCGGTCATTACTCACGGTGGTACAGATGCTGTATAACCCAACAGAAGACGCACCTGCTACGGAAAGACCCCAGATGCACCTTCTCGAGGTCGAAAGTTTCATACAGTATGCACACTCTTTCCTCACCCACCTTCACTTTTGTCGGCACACAGACTTCCCTTCCACACTTTGGTCTTATTCTTGCAGGCTGACACGCGGAAATGAGGAAGAAGCCAGCGCCTCCTTGCATCGATTCAATGCAACCCGAAAATTTGTTCTCTGCCGTGCTCTCTTTCTAGTCCTGTTCTCCCACTAGTCAGACACTAGGTGAACGTTGAGGCCACCGTTTTATTTTTGTTGCTTCGTGTTTGATGGTTGAGGCGTCGTCTTTATTCTAGTCCTCAACTTTCTGGTTGTTTTTAGATTTAATGATGGTGGAAGACAAATTAAACTTTTCTGAGTAACTAACTTTCAGACTATTTCGTTCCAGCTGTTTCAGATGGCGCGCGATTGTGCTTTTTACGAAAAAATATATACGTAGGGCTAGGAAAAATTCGCGAGTTTAATGTCCTATGCATACTGAAGCCCCGTCTATTAGTTCATTGTCTTGCTGTCTGAATGAGTAGCAGGTAATGGAGAAATGGTAGGGCTTCGGTATACAAAGAATAATGGATTCTAGCATGTTGGTCATCTCGCGAAATATTCCTAGCACTAAATATAGGTAAAAACTTACAAAACGCAACCGGATTCCTAATCATTAGTGAAAAACTACAAGTAAATTAAATTTTACAACTTATGATTCACTGAAAGAAAATATTTGTTGTAGGCAACATACTTGTGTTATAATAGGAACAACAGTCCAGTTTGCTTGTACATAATATCTGCCTTGTTTCTATAACAACATGTTCAGTAGAAATAACAATATGTTCTGCAAAAGAAATATGCTCTATACTCCTTCTACAGAACAGATTGTTATAGGAACAATGAAGATAGTAACGGCAACTTCACTGGACTGTTGTCCCTATTTTAACAGACGAATGGTACTTAAGTGTTGTAAGTTCACGCTAGTTATTTCTCAGGATTTTATTGCATATTGTCTGTTAAATATTTAAAGACATATACTATCAAATCAAAATCATCGGCATCCGGTAACATAAACTTCAAGCTTGAACTTATAAGAGTTAAACACGTTTTTGTATACGATTTAATGCAATGTCGAATTTATAATTACTATAACGTTTTCTGAATATGTATGGAAGGGACAATTGCTAACTGCCAAAATCTAAGTACTGAATTTCATATTTTATAGTATTCGATACATTAATGTGGTTCCCTTTGTTTGCGGAATTTGTATGCTAAATGCACAAAATAGATGAAGGGCTAAAGAGTGTCACTAATGTGGTGGTGTACTATAATTACTTTTCCTATGATACTTTAAGAGGTGGCATGTTATTTTTTGGGGATTGTGGTTCGAAGTCCTACAAATAGTTTTATCTGTTTATCTTTAGTATCTTGCGGGGTTGGTATTTACCTTCATATGGCTATCTGTAAATGTCGTTTTCAGCCATTTTTAAGGGGCACAAAAACACGATGTTTCTGACCTGCATGCTGAATGTTTAAACTGTGTAGAGTTTATAGAGTGAGTCGTTTACGTAGGTGTAAACATACAATTCACGTTAAGTAGAGATTCGTTAGAAATGAACAATCTCAACTCGCTGCAATAGATTAGTTTCCAAGCTTAGGTAGGGAGATCCCGTAAAAGGTTTGCTATCTCTGTCATCGACAGTCGTTTATAAATACCTTTTACGAGTAAAGTTCGACAAACTCCAATAAACTACATTATTCTGAGCTACACGTTGGAAATTTCTTTACTTCACTGTCATGCAGTTATCGCCGAGAACAACAGTTATTACCTAACGTGTTCTGTGACACCAGGTGACAGCGGTTAAGAAGCGTGGTCAAGTCAATATTGGGTACAATCCACGCAAGTAAAATCATGTAAGTACTGTAGAATGTCTAAAGCATTGTTTGTTGAAATATTTAACATTGTTTTTCCGTGGAACTGTCTAATTATCGACTACTAAGAAAATTTATTTGAGACAGTAACTAAGCCTGTACTAAATTTAGCTTTGAAATAATTACGTTGCAGAGTAAAAAACCAAATACAACACATATATGTGGCGGTTTAACGATATATGCTCCTTTTTAGAATTTAAAAAATAGATTAGAAGTAACAGCATAATAGGAACCCGTAGCGTTAAGGGGCCTCCCTACTTGATATGAGTTGCAACGAGTTACGACTGTTTTTTTACGAAACTATTTGATGCGCATTATAATTGCATATCTACGAAAAGAGTACACATTTAATATTATGTCGTTATTATCGGGCGCCTTTATTACAAACACCATATTCGCACTCCTCAAAATAGTCAGAAATGCCTTTTCCAGACTGCCATAGCCTATCTTGTAACATAATAACGTGATTCCAAAAACATAACAATAGAAACGATCGTTATATTTAGAGCTACGCTACCCGCAAATAAAATAATTTGGTCACTGCTTATAGTTCCATAGGAAAAGTGGATAATAGCAAATCACTGCACGCCAGTTGAGTGGCTTGCACGTAGAGGCGATAATGAATTACATACGCCGGTGATCGACACCCGTATCACTCAATCGGTTTTTAGTCTCACACACACACTCAAACACAGCCTATCTAGAGAGGGCCCTTAATATGGCCGTCTGTCCATGTCATTTGGCGGTATTCAGAGCTTCGGCTGACATAGGTTTATTCTAAAACTACTCTACATACGTTGATGTCTACTTAGAAATAGCACCCAAAGAACTTTACATGTGTATAGATCCTTCTAGGGCTCGGTTTCAGTCACCATAACAAATAATTTGGTTTTCTGTTATTTTAAATCCTGATGAGAAAAATGTAAAATCTGCGATTATACCTCAATTTATATTTGCCTTGCGCAACGGTACAGCCATTGCGATTCAGATGATAACAAATAATTACGCCACAATCAGTGTGGCAATATATTTACATTCATAATTTGCCTTACAGGTTGCGTCCAAATTATATATGACCAGCACAATCACCATGTCTGTATTGTAGTACAGAGTAAATAGAATTTGAGGTATAACCGCAGATTAAAAATTTTTCTTCTCAAAATTTAAAAAAGGCCAAAAATAATCCAATTCAATATGGCGACTGAAACAGAACTTTAAGGTTAATAAAATTCAATATGGCGACTGAAACAGAACTTTAAGGTTAATAAAATTCAATATGGCGACTGAAACAGAACTTTAAGGTACTCTATTTATCTCTAACGTGTATTTCTTCGCTGCAGAAAATGGCGTGGGTGCTTTTGCGGCCCATTTTAGGTACGAAAATCTTGTCGCAAACATTTTAAAAGACGTAGGCCACTAAACGGTAAACCTTTACACTTAATCTAACGTCAAAAATTATAAAGTCGCCACATAATGTCTCATAGAGGCGAGTTGTCGACTAGAAGACTGCACGTCGGTTCACTGACTTGCGCCTAGAGCCTAGGGTGATGAACGTAGCGCGTGCTTTGTCGTCCTTATCGCCTCCGCGCTTCGAACGTGCAAAATACATTCACCCATGCAGCTACCTTAAGGGGGTGAGCTTGATGCTAAATTTAACGTATCGATTTTTTGCAGTACATCCCGTTTTAAAATATTATTGGTAAATGTGGCAATGTTGAGGCATAGAAGATATTTGTGATGAATTTTGGAGGTCATAATAGTATTTTATATTGGATTTGTAAACTTATTATTCCCTTGCAGTGATTCTGCTTGACAAATTAATGAAATATTCCATTATTACTTATGTCAAGCAGTTTATCAAGAATGTCTTCTATATCTTGTCAAGGAGAAAAATTGGCAATACGACTTGAATAAATGTTACGGCTCGAAAATTGAACATACAAGAAAACTCAAGAGAACTATCTAACACTCCCCCTTAATGGCGCTACCTGCCACATGCTTAAAATTCGTTGCAGTGTATGCGGAAATACTATTTTGCGAAGCTATTCCAAACGTGCCCATTGTGTGAATGTACGAAAAGACAATACACTTTAAACGATGACAGAAAGGTAGTATACAAACAGCATGTCAATTAGAAAATCATTTCGAAGCCCCTCAACATAGTTTTATATATATATATATATATTTCAGCATATTATATCCGAAAATCTAGTTACGGGATTCATGTGGAAGTCTCTAGAAAAATGCAATGGACTCTGCCTAATACTTTCCACCAATAAAAAAAAGTGGGATCTCCATTGAAAGTGTCAGTCAGGCGAGTGATCTACGATACCACTGCACGCTGTTCCAGTGTCTTGCGATATAGGCGCCAGATGAAGTGAAGTGATTTAGGTCAGTACTCAGCATAGAAATCTTTAGCACTGGTGAGGTGTTACTTGATGTATGGAGCGGGGCCGGATTAAAGGGGCGTGGGGAACGAGAGACTTCCGAAAAAAAAAAACCCACTGACTAGCGGGATCGTCCGGCACGATTCACACAAGCAAAAATCTTGGGAACAACCCCGCCGAGAATCGAGCATGGATCACCTTCGTGGGAGGCGAGACGACCGCGGCCTCTGAACCGGTCAACATTGCCCTTGGCGCCGTGCCTCACTCACTCCAAGCCACGGCCAGTAGGCGGGCACCTTAAACATACGACAGTTCCGGCACAGTTCGTCAGAGTTCCGAGTGCAGGAGTATCAGACAGCTGGAGGCGGGTCCATCAGCGCGGGCAACCGTGTCAATACGCAGAGAGCTCATTACTCCCAAGTGGTTATTAGCGCTCCGCTGATGAATAGTTCGCCATTAGTCGTCACACCGGGATAAGACGCGCGCCTCGTGTGTGTTCTCTGCTCTCCGTGTGTGTGTGTACGTGTGTGTGTTTGTTCCCGCCTCGCACGTGACGAGGGCGTAATGGACGCCGTCTAACGGCTTGTGATCCGGGTGGCTGTCTTCCACGCCAACTCGTCCTTCAACACAACGGGCCGGAACATGAAAACATTGCGTGTCATATCTCGTTACTCTGCTCAAAAACGACCATTTTCGCACACATACTCTCTTGTGACTACTCTTCACAATGATCTTTGGACGATTTTTACGATGGGGTTGTATTATAAACTCGTGTTTGCTGGATATACGCCATGTCTAGCTAATGTTGCTGATTCACACAAAATCCTCGGACCGATAAAAGGACTAAGCGCGAGAAAGTTGCCAACAAAATAAAAAAAAACAATAAACACATCAAGGAAACCAGGAATTCTGAGTGTCTGTTGAGTACAGTTACTTCTGGTTTCCGTTGTGTGTTTATCAGATTTGCTTTCTTTTCTTGCTCATTGTTGTCAACAGCCAGTTAAGGGCGCCGTCTACTTGAATCGTGAAGAGGCGCGCAGACCTTTAACAATCCTGATTTCATTCGAAAACCATTCAACATGTTGTCACGCGGTTAGGCTACGAAAAGCATTTAAGGATCTTAGTACAGGTCTATAATATTGCCATTAACTGTTATCGTTCCTAACAAGTATTTTTTTTGAGTGTGAAAGTGACCGAATCGGGACTTTTGACGCTGATTTTTATGTAAGAGTAATCATGTTCACGATATTCTGAATATTATAGACCTGTAGAGCGATTCTTTCCCTTTCGTTGCGTAAGATAAAATGATAGTGTCTTCGCTTAAAGTCTTGATGTCCACGAGGGATTACTAAAGCATTGTTCGGTGTTAGAACACGCCCGTAAGGTGCTGCCGCCACCCTTCCTCTTCCACTTTGAACCTTCCTCCCTCGCAAGGCTCGTGTTAGGTAGGAAGGTTCAAAATGGAAGTGATAGTACGCCGTGCGCGGTGCCAGTATCGTTGCTGTGTGTGTGTGTGTGTGAGGCAGGAGCGGTTAGGTTGCCGTTGGCCGACGTATGTAATGCATTGTAGCCTTTCAGTGCAAGCTACTCAGCTGGCATGCAGTGCATCATTATTATCGTTTTTCCTATGTGACTTAAAGCGGCGACAACAATAATTTATTTCTTGGCAGCATAGTTCAGGGTCTAACGCTTGTTTCTATAGTTGTATTTTTTTTAAAATCCGGTTGTTAATTTTTCCTGATACGGCATTCTGGAAAACCCATTTTAAGCAATTTTTGAAGGACCCGAATATAAAGTTTCTAATAATCGTACTGAATTTTTAAAACTATAGCAACATTGTTTGAAGTGTGTTCTTTTCGTAGATAAACAAATTTAACGCGCGTGAAATAGTTTTTTTGTAAAAAAAAAAATAATACTTGTCACTTACTGCAACGCGTTTGAAGCTCAGGTAGGGAGGCCCCTTAAGAACAATTTATCGTATCTTGTATTATTTGTATCTTGTATAGTTTATCGTAGAGAAAATTAGGTGATAAGTTGCTCAGCCAAATGGCGCATCACATATTGAGAATTTAGTGCCACGACTAGAGAACTAGGTAGTTGGAGATATCTACTTGTGACCTGATAATTGCTTGTGTCATGCATACAGTTATTTGTTGAACTGCAAATTTGTGTTGCTACAATGCTCTTAATTAACACAATTATAAATGTATGCACTTCAATAGGAACAATTATAAGGGTAGTGTAGACATCTGCAGATAACTTAATCTTGAAAAAATTAAGTTACCTAGTTGTTGTACTAAGCTCACGATATGCGGTGTATAAAAGAAGCTGCAAGAAGCACCGAGGAGTATTGGCATTGCGTTCTTCACCGTTCGTGCGCGAAGGCAGACTGCGTACACATCGTTGAGGAACAAGAACACCATACTGTTGCGTGCCATGTTCCTGGAGGCCAGTAGTCGGCGGCTGTTTCGCAACACCTTGAGGGCTGGCCGATGACTCAAAGCCCGGGTGGCTCATAGTGGGAAACCCGCCGAACCTACGTCATAGATACCTGTCCCAACTGCGTCTTAACCCTTCGACGGTGGCCTACGTGACTAAAAGCATATCCGAAACATGATGAAATATCTATTTTTAGACCCCTGTAATGCGGTAAATCCCCGACTGTTTCACTGAGTATAAGAAGGCCGAATCGTGAGATTTGGGGGGAGTTTGCTATTGGAAGTGCTAGAGGAAGGTGCTACGCCTGTGGAGAGAGACTGGTGAAGACATCTTGGTGACGTCAAAGTCTACTGTGAGGCGGCAGGCGGCTACCTGCGGAGCAGTGTTTGGCGATACAAGAGGACTGCTGCGGCGGGCTGACAGGCGAAGAGGAGGTGCGCGACGGGAGTCGAACAGAAGACCTCAAGAGTG
>PNEQ01087763.1:39425-67114 GCA_003012365.1 Medauroidea extradentata | reverse complement strand
ATGTTTCGGACGTTCTGGCTGTCACGTCGGCCGCCCTCGAAGGGTTAAGACGCAGTTGGGACAGGTATCTATGACGTAGGTTAGGCGGGTTTCCCACTATGAGCCACCCGGGCTTTGAGTCATCGGCCAGCCCTCAAGGTGTTACGAAACAGCCGCCGACCACTGGCCTCCAGGATCATGGCACGCAACAATATGCTTACTATCCTGTAATGCGAGCACTCAAAGATATTAAAGTCCGGAGAAAGCAACGTCATAGAGTGTATTCCGATGAGTATAGGCTAGTGAATTCTAGCCTGTCACCAGATAAAGACGAAAATTTGATAGTATTTTAGTCATAAGTAGAGGCCGGAAAATTTCGCGGATTCAATGACCCGCATGCTAGCATCCAATGCCCTGCGTATTCAAGCCCCGTCTATTCGTTCATTGTCTGCTGTTCCACTGAGTAGCAGTTAGTGGACAAATGGTCGGGGCTTGAGTATGCACAGGACAAAGAATTCTAACATGCGAGTCGTTGGATCCGCGAAAATTTCCGGCCCCTAGTTATAAGTAATTACCAAAGCATCATTTTGAAGTAAAAATATCCAGGCATTTCTACTGGTTAAAGAGAGATCAAAGATTAAGTGGAATCATACTTTACTGTTTTCTAACTCTTTATATGCCGAATTTCGAAAAACCCTGAAATTACTTATTTTTTTGGTAGCTAGTCACTAAAGGACCTCGTTATCTTAACTGGTTTACGCGCAATCGATGATTCATTGAAAACACATTTTACGACTTTTCTCCTCCTTAATTTTAAAATTTAAAAAATCCCTGACGTTGTATAATACGAACATCTGTTACCGTCATTCTAAGAAGATATAGGACTTAAATAATCTCACTGGTTTAAGAGCTATCAAGGATTCATTGAAAACACATTTCACACCTTTTCACAATCTTAATTTTCGAATTACGAAAAATGTTATAAGTGGATGCCTACGTCATAAAAGTTCATGCCTACCCATCAAAGTTCATGTTTCTAAATACAACCGTTTGGCCTGTGCGTTGATGAGTAAGTGAGTGAGCGGTTTTCGCTTTTATGTATTTTCCCACTATCTGCTTTTCACTGGAACTGCAGACAATGAACGAATAGACGGGGCTTGAGTGCGCATATGACCATGGATTCTAGCATACAGGTAATTGAACTTGCGAAATTTTCCTTTCACTCTAATAAATAGTATCACTTCATACTACCTTTGGAGAGATGTTACCATCAAATGTTTCAAAATATTAAAAAATTTAAACATTTTTACCGCCAAAATACAGCCAGTGGCAAATGTATGAATTTATATTCCTAAAATGAAATACTAATTTTTAATGGATATCGTAACAAGAGGTCTGGCCCACAAAGAGGTCTCTCCCCTTTTTTAAGACCCACCCACGCCCGATGATAGAACATGGCAAGCAAGTGATAAACACAACATAGTGTTAATTTAAATATGTTAAAAACCTAGCCACGATAGCTAGAGGCACGGGAATTTCGCGGAAATATCCTATGGCAGGGTGAACGCCTGTTTTAACACGTCTTGAACGACTGAAAGTCTGTGCATAAGAAAATAATTCTTCGGGTTATCATGCGCTACCCACTAGTACGATTAGAAACTGATGGATAGTCTGATGTCGCTAGTGCAAATATACGACAAAGAATTCTACGCAAATAATCAGCAACATTTGTCATCATTGTCGGTAGTTCAAAGCTTCTTCTCCAACCCTCTCCTAAACTCGTCCGTGTAACGAGCGGGTTGCAGGCAACATACATGATACAAGCTCAGTCTACGTGGTGTTGCAGCCATTGTGCAGCCTGAACTCTCTGAAACAACTTATTGATTGATCATTTTTTCGGTACGCAGTGTAGGCGTCACGGCACAGATGTATTGACGAGCGCTCCGGCCTTGACTGGTATTTCCTCTTCGTAAGTGGGATTAAAAATAAACATTGCACCAGCATACAGCAATTTATTGTTCGAAGAAACATGAAAAATTCACGTTTTTATTTGGTAACAGACTAGACTCCAGTGCACGAGAAAAATATGTGATATTACTGCTTACCAGTCGTTATGGTATGACATTTACGTATTTATCTGATTTACATACGATTAACCACTCTACCGTAGAACTTTCAACCATTGGCTCAAAGTGTTCCCCGCTACAAGCCACGACATTGTAGACCAGAGGAACACGTCGAGCGAGCGAACACCTTGCAATCTAGTCTGTTGACGGAAAATAAAGCGAAATGTGCAGGTTTCCATTTATTGTAAAACAATGTGGACCCATGGTAGGTTCAAACACTATGCACATATGCAACAAGTCACTAAGACAAACTATTTTATTTAATAGTAAACTATAGCTCCTTTTTCCAAAAATACGCACTTAAAAGAAAACACTACCCATAAGGAGAAGCAAAATAAAAGTTAATAATAAAATTAGTTAGTTACGTTAATTTTAATTACTGTCTTCGCTCTTCAATGCCGCGGTGAGGACGATTTTTTTCTATTACAAAAGCAGTTTCAAAGAAGGAAATTTCGGTGAGCATAGTGGCAATAGTACTGAACAAGTTTTGTAGAGAGTAAGTATGAAATGCGAGTCATATATGATAAGTGACCTGCAAATTTCTCGATTATCTGACAGTAGACTGGACTGCAACTAACTGTGAGCTTGTCTGAGTGTTCGTGTAGACCGTCAGTTTGTTTGGCGCGCTTGAAGAACTTTGTTCAACCAATGATGCAAGGTCAACTGTAAAATGCTCACATGCTTGTAATGCAAGTACACAAAGACACAGTAGATCAGTAAATCTCAGCGAGAAGTACAAGTGTGTACAACATTATCAACTTTATTTCCACTTGTGCATTGCCACCTTCTTACGTTTCTGCTGCAACCAACAGCCAATCTAGAAGCAGTAAATGTCAAAACTAAGCTAACTAGTAGCACCTTACAACCTTTCTAGAGAGGCTCGACGACGCCAGTTAGTGGCACGTTAAACGATTACTAATTACTTTTCCCAACTGGGATAGCGGCACTACTTGACGTTTGAATTTCTCCTTCTAGCGCGACTTTCTAATGTACCAAACTTTTTATACCTGACAAGAGTTTTCCGAAAAAATTAAGATGTAGTCTGGCAGGTTAAGAAATAAACTTTTTCATTTTAGTTCTGGGCACGCGAGCCTCCCCCCCCCCCTCCCTCTAGAGGATACGTGGGGGAGGTGAAACAGTTTGTCGTCGCTCGGCCCGAAGCACGCGAACTGGTGTTACTCGACGTTTGCTACACATTTAACATACTTCTCGTTCGTTGAATTCCAAACAATGTTATCAGTGGCGTGGGACGGCTTCACGTAACATACGCTGTTAACATTTGTGCCTTTACAATAAACGCAGAGAGCGGTTCACATATAGGCCTGGTAACTAGAGATCTGCGAAATTCGCGTAATGTGGCAGCAAGCTGGACTCCTAGTTACTGTGCGCACATCTGACTTCTGCTGTTGGCCGGCAGTTCGTGTGGCGTATCTGACAGACTTTTTCAACCAATGATTAGAGAACGTGATTTATCGCGAGAATGTTGTCTGCCAGCGTATTCTGCAAATCAGTGTATCGTCCTGCGTCATGTATTATTGGCCGACGGTTATGTGGCACAGTCTAGTTGTTTACACACGAATCACATAGGCCTACGTCCAGTTATAGTGCACCAGAGTTATCATTGGCCCAGTCTAATAGGAACTCACCAGTAACGAAATAAGAGCGTCAGAAATGGATACAATACCTTGAAGCCTAGCAAACAGTCAACTTTTCCCGCGATAAATCACCTTCTCTACCAATGATGTAATGGCAGCTGTTAAATGCTCACTATACTGTAACGTGAACACATAAATGTACAAAGGGCCGGAACCAATAGCTAGAAACCGGAAAAAAATAGCGGGTTCACTGACCTGTAGGTTAACCTCGAAGAATATACGTTTACTCAAGTAGACAGCAGATGTTTACTGGATTATTGCTGGCACAGTGATGCCAAGATCACTAGACTTGCATTAGTAGCTACTTTATTATTGGCTCGGCACCTTCCACGTGGTGTCAAATAAGTAAAGTCCAATTGAGAAGGTGGCACGAACGTACAGTTGTTTGAATTCTAGCTGGTGCCCAAAAGAAAACGCGAATTTTTCAAGTCATCACGGAGTATGTTCAGATAAGTGTAGGCCAGTGAATTCTTGCCTGTCGCAAAATAATAGCGCGGCACTTGCACGTCTATAATAATAACAGAAAGAACTAGAGCCCCTGACTTATGGTGAAAATAATTTTTGCAGCAATGCATTTCAATGTCTTACGTGCACATCTGCAGCTCTGCTTCATGGGCAGTAATTGGATTTTTTAACTCTTTGCGTCTTGGGGATCTACCCGAAAATAACAGACGTGTGTCACAGTAACCCTATTCTCATTGGCACGGGGCCGTCAAATGAGCGACTTCTCTGCAAAAAGACACGCAACCAATTACTACTAACAGTAGAGCTTCAGTAGATGAGTCCGTGCGTTACTGAAACAAATTCGTGCAAAATTATTTTCACAAAAATCAGTGGCTCTCAGTGGCAACTCTAGGGTTGTTGCCAAGGAGGGCACAAGTTGCAGATAAATGTATATGGTTGTGCGCTAGTTGACGCTACAGCCACTGACACGCTTATTACTGACTGGTCAGAACACAATAAGTAGCCAGTAGATATTTCATGGTTATTGGTATACGGCGGCGCGTTCACGTGAATGTCCAGTTCTCGGCAACTTGTGCCCTACCTGTCAACAACCCTCGAGCCGCCACTGGTGGCTCTTATAAAATCACAAGACGCTGATGGCCTGGGGAGGAGGGATGAAGGAGGTCCTCCGGCTTCCAACTGTATCAATTACCTGGGGCGTGACTATATTTAATTTTAGTGCTTTAGTCTAAGTTCTACATATATTAGATATTCTCGGTCATTACTAACAGCAAATATTGTGATACTCTTGAAAGTCTTGAAAGAAAAAATATATGCTTGTGTGTGTATAATTCTAACTTAAATATTTTATATGGGCCGAAGACACCAAGAGAACAAGCACTTGACGTAAGGATTTACCGAAGTACGCTTACCTGGATAAGAGAAGCTCTCGAGAGCTAGGGGCAATTAAGAAAGTAAGCAATACGGACTACACCAGTACACTCGGAAAAAAATTACACCATTTTTAATGCGCGGAGCGCAGTAAATTAGCGTGCAGTGTTTTGTAATAGCCATTTTTTCTATTGGACTTTAAGCAGTGACCTTGTAATTTAATTTGTGTAAAGTATAGCGTAATATTAAAGGAATTCCATTTGATTCTGTTTTACAAATCAGAGTAATATTTTTCTACTTAAATCATGTCTTTAGCCATTTTAAAGAGACTGAAAACATGTTAACTGTACGCGTGCCGTATTTTTTTTAAACACATTGAAGCGTAATATGAAGTGTGTTCTCATATATATATATATAATACGCACAGAGGACGGTAGTTTCACGTGTAACAGACCACGAGTGACAAACTACTTCACTGTTCATTACACTATACTCCGTTCACTCTAAGTTGAGTTCTTAAGTAAAAACAAATAACGTAATATCATTGCACTTTGCTAGATTCTAATTGGTTCAATTTGTGCAGCGCGCCGACGTACTATTTCCAACCGACAGAACTGTGTACAGTCGGTATCATAGGAAACAATAACGCCCTATATATTAAAACAATATTGCGTGAAAATTTCGTACGTGTTATCGACATACGGAAACAAAAATTACATGAAAACTTGATAAAAATATTGAGATCATGTGCAATTGCAGTATATTTAAAAATTTAATTGTAATTATCAAGCCATGACCAACGATCGTATTCAAATATTCTGGTACTCACGTAACGAAAATTTGGTACTACATGCAGAAAAAAAGTTGTCAACAAAATGTGATTAAACTTATTTTAAAGTCCTCCTGGATAATTTTGTACTTCGTTTTGGAAAAAATTACATTTTATAAATCACCAAACAATCAGTCGATAACTCACGACACATATTCGTTATTTTTTTATTGTAAAGAATATTATGCGAAATTTTTATTCTTGTCTTATAAACATCACCGCAGTTTGTTTAGTAATGAATACATATATCCACGTTTCGAAAACCATGCAAGACATTTTCACTGTTCACGTCCAGCGTTACATAACCTAATCCGCATGCGATGTAAACATAAACCGACGCGAGGACAGAACGATATAGATCAAGGAATTATGGTTCGGACGAACTGGAACGGAAATTGAATACACGGAAAAACCATTCGCAGTAGCCACAACATTGACGCGTTAATGTCCAAAAATACTTTTAAAAAAATAAAACATATCAGATTGTGATATGTCTGACTTATTTTTTCTGTGGTATTTATTACTGAACTAAACTTCTGGTATTTTTAGAGTATCGTACATTTCTAAATATTGGCAAGTGTACCAAGAAACTCGTACGTCTTACAGTACGTCAGTCGTTAAATAACTCGTGAATCAACTGTACGGACGCGTCGTCCGCTAACCATAATTACAGTAATAAACATATAGCGTCGTAGATTGTGTTTGCAACGTCTGTATATTTTCGATATTTGTTAATAAAATTATCTTATTAAGTGATGGAAAAGTAAATTTATATGTACACGACAGATAACAAAGATCTATTTCTTATGCAAGATCACAGTGCACGGCGGTCGGCAGCCAATGAAAATTTTTGTTTATAATTTGCTTTGTTTATCCTAAAACTCTACTTAGAGTGAACGGAGAATAGGCAAGGACTTTTCTTAAGGCTGCCGCCTGTGAAGGGTAGGTTTGTGTGTGAGAGCCGAAAATCGATGAGGCGCTACGAGCGATGTCGACCGGCACATGTACTGGGATATCGCCTCTATGTCTGGAGTTGTAAACGCGCGCGCAGTGTTCCCGCCCTAACGTTTTTCCTGTGGGACTTAAAGCGGTGACCCTGTACTTTTACTGAACGTGTCGCTGTAGCAAAGTCCAATGTACTTGTAGATCTCAATTTCAAACAAATTCGTTACACATATCTTGAGAAACAACCGCATGAAAATGTCGTTTTTAGCCAAGTTCGAGTGCTTTAAAATAATGCTTCCAATGTGCGTGGTGTCTTGAAAGTCACATTCACAAGTAGTGTGAAGTGTGTTTTCTTTTCGTAGGTAAGCATTGTGGACGCACGTTTACTGGTCTCTGAGAAAAAACGTAACTCCTAACATGCTACACGCTGTTCGAGCTCCAGCTAGGCGGCAGCTTTAATGGCCGCCTTTTCCAGGCCATTACAAGATTATTCGAAAACTCGTCAGCGTGTATTCAAAAACTCCTCAGCGTGCGTAAGTTATGTCTGCCTAGGAATATTATTCAGAGATCTTTACGCACGTGAATATTCAAATCAGGTCCTCTGTGTAACTCTTAAGTTTATTTTTACGCAGCGAAAAATAGGTGTTTTTCTGGTCCATTTTAGGTATGAAAATCTTGGTGCAGAATCTTTTAAAAGGTATAGGCGTGTACGGGACAATTTTATGTTTAATATTAAGTTTCAAAATTATAATCACCATTCTCATTGAGGAGAGTTGTCGGCGAGAAGACTGCACGAAATTGCAATTACTCCCGCATAGAGACTGTGGGAAGGCGTGATACGCGTGTTGTGTGTCGGCCTTCGTACTTTCGCTCTTCTAGGCCTCGAACGCCCAAAATACGTTCACCCAGGCAGCCACCTTAAGGCCATGTCTGTTTCTACATTTTTGCGATATTAATGTTTCTCTCCCAAACGACACCAAATATCAAGAAGCGATTTGGTAGTTTTGTTTTAAATGATCTTATCCATGTCGGCTAATTTTTTCAAGACAGTATTGGTCACGCGAGCTAGGAAAGGTCCTGGCGACGTGCAGAGGAGAAGTTTCCGCCTCATCCTGCCCCTAACCAGCGGGGGTGTGGGCATCTGCTGATTGGTTGTAGCTGATAATGGCACACTCAGGGCTCCGTCATTTACCTTCTTACTGGCTGGGAGGGGAATGTGGGGCGGGTAGCTGCGCAGTAGATACCATTTCACGTCCGCTGCGCCACTCTCTCAATACCTTTCCTAGGCTGCGGGACTTTAAAATACTATGTTTTTAGCTAATCATGTAACTAACGACAATGTGTTAAATTGGCATGTTAGTCGAAACAGTATAATTTATGTCTTGAAAAAAATGAAATATCACGTCAATAACCATTTAAGCAAAACTACCAAACAGATTTTTGACATCTGATCACGTTTAAGCATAAAAAATAATCGTAAAAACAATAGAAACAGTTTAGCATGGCCTTATCAGCTATGAGCTGAATTCCGCAGAACAACATATGTTTATCACCACCAGGGGTTTGATTCTGTTCCCCATTTTTATCAAAAACGTGGGTAGCATTTACTTAAAGCACTAGTCGCTGCCTTACAAGACTGTCACAAAATCTGCTGCTCGCAATGAAGGAGACCTCCGGATCAGAATTCACACTAACGCACGAAAAAGACAAGAGAAAAGCGCGCCCTTGGAGACGAAGCTGTTAAACGATGTCCCACGCACAAGCCTGTAGTAGCCGAGGCGGTGTTGGTCAAGGTCCATCACTGGAGGATCGTGCAGCCAATAAGCTCTCGCATCTAATGGGCCAGCACATTTCGCCCGTCGAAACACACACTTCTTCTTCGGCTGAGCCAAATTCATCAGCGTCGTTAGTTAAAATTTTTTTGGCCGGGGGAGGTGTTGAGAAGGGATATGACTATCTACAAAATGAATTCTTTTCACACTGAAAAACTAATCATGTACAGTAGACATTAACACACATACCTAAAGTGGAGCATCACAAACCAAGTATAATTTTTAAAAATTATTTTGTTTTTAAAATAATTTATTGAAAGTATATCATTATCGCGTCTAGTAAAATACATTCCCTTGCTATAACCTCCTAAATCCATAACATTTGACTAACATGTATGACGTAATTAGTCAAATATTATTTTTGAATAACTAATATTTTCTTGCTAATATTTTTAAAATTATTTCAGCGAAAATGTTGTTAAGATTTATTAATAAAAAATTCAACACGAGCGGTGCACATTTTGTCACAAATAACATGGGAAACACCAAATACAAACTGTTAACGGGGACGCCCCATCGTCACTACTTCGCCTCATTAACCCTTTTCCTTCAACTTCTTAAGAGCCCTACATCAGGGACTATAGATTCTGCGTCTGAGATACAGAAACTGGTAGGCGATAAGAGCTAGACTGGCCCGTGCATCAACAGCAGTGTCGCCTTTATGCGCGGGGCGCGAAAACGCCGAGCAGTATTTCGGACATTGGCTTTTATTCTATTGGACTTTTAGCGCTACGTTTTTTTTATTTACGTAAAGTTCGTAGTAATCTCTAGCGCGTGTTTCTCTATTTTTGTTTTACGATTCCGGCAGGTATTTTTTACTTGATAGCAGTATGAAAAAAACCGTTTTTAGCCATTTTAGGGTGACCCAGAACCATGTCTAAAATGTTTAAAATTACGATATCTAGAAACGAAAAATTGTAGAGAGACATTGTTTTAAATGTGTTTTCTTTTCGTAGATAGAAATATCAAACACAGGGTTCAGTAGTATTTCATTAAAAAAAAAAAAATCTAACACGTTGCAACAATGTTCATCCGTCTGCTGCATAGGGCTCTTTAAGGACACCTATGGACAATCGGAATTGAGCCTAAATAAAGGATTGTACTGTCCGCACGGCACCGACCCGCGCAGGCCTCCATCTCTCCTCGTCACAAGTCTTTGACTGTTTTACTCTTTTTCGTGTACCTTAAGTAAATTTTCACATTTATCTGAACATTTACTTTTAAAATTTAAGTAATCTCCATTACAATGCAAAATAAAATTCACTGTTCACACAGTGGGATGTGCATCTGGGAGTATTGTTTTAAAAAATGCTGCTAGTTAGTGTATCTTAGAATAGTGCTGAATACGGGCTATAAGGCCGACTATTGCTCATTAGCCACTAGCCTCATCGTCTCTAGGCGCAAGTAGCTCAGTACTTGCCGTCGAGGAGTTTCCAGGCGGTATGGTACGCATCCGTGGACAAAGCCAGTAAAAGGCTGCAGGACCGCTACCTCTGTGCCGGTACCACATGAGTGCGGCTAGACGGGGACCTAAGATAAGGCACAGTAGGCCGAAGTGTTCCGCTAAACCTCACCACATGACGTTATCTTGGCATCGGCACCTCCTCAGCCTCCATGACGCCACACTTATCTTCTTGTCTGCGAGGAATTACTGTTACTTGCTTCCTCCTTTGCATTTCTCCGCTTCGATATTATGCTTTCAGAAGGTCTATTATTCATAGCTGACAGCAGGACAATACTTCACAGATTACCCCGAAGTCGTCGAAGGTGTTTCAGCATGTAATTATTGCCATCATAATCGCTGGCAGAATGATATGAATCGAAAATAGTAAATAAAGTACAGTGTTTCAGATACAAGCGAAAAATTCAAGAAAAATACTTTCACAGCCCGCTGCGCCGAATAATTCTCATGAAAAGTATAGAAATCTGTAGGCCTATATATGGTACCGTCACATTTAAGTCTTTACCCAAACAAGTTTATGTAGGTCATTCACGGTAAAATTAACACTTTCGAAGATTGTCTTGTCGAGAGTAATAACAAAAACAATGTCTATTATTATGGCCTCAAAAACTTTTGAGCACGCTGAAATGTTTACGCACTGTGATATTTTTACAATGGGACGTGACGAAACAATACAAATTAAGTTAAGGGCACCGCCTACCTGCGCTGTAGAGGTTCGCAAGATACGAAGATATAAGGGCGATCTTGAAGCGCGCATTAAATGCCACGCACCACAACGAGCCAAAAGTGCGAATCTCCCGCCAATAAATTTTACTATGGGTTTTAAGGGGTGGCAATATAATTTTATTGGTAGAAAGTCTGTAGCAAAGTGAAGTGCACGTTTCTGAGTTTCACAAACATCCGGTTAGTACATTTTTAAGTTCGTGAGTCTGGAAAGGTAATTTCGTAAAAGAAGTATTTACGAAGACACTGCAACGCAGCGTCTCAAAGTAGCAGAAATAATAATCCAGGTAAAAAAACTGACCCGCCAGTGACATAACGTATGAGTATGACGTAACAACCAAATGCGACTCCTTCACAATGACTGAAACTGTTCTCAGCAACATACATAAGTGCTTAATTTTCGGACTCTCACAGCTTTCTCTTCAGTAGCTGCTACATATAACCCTTCCTTCTCTTCCTACCCCCTCTGAAAAAAAATATCCCGAAGCTATGTTCCCGAAAATAATTTTACGAGTAATGTAATCACAGGTCTACGGACTATAGTCGTAGGGCTATCAAATATTAAAATGTTTCAATTGGTAGGGGCTCTAAAATTTCGCCAATTCAGCTGAGAAATAATTTAATTTTTAACTTCTGTGTACATCAGCGATTAGATCAGAGTTCATTTAACTCGTCCTTGACCTTGAGAACTCGTAACTAACAGTAAACTTGCATGAAAAAACTACTGGCACCCGCGCGCTACTGTTACAGATGTACAGTTTAACTGAACCGGCGAAATGTTCGTGTATGTACGTACATAATTGGTAACGTAAGAAATTTTAATCTTCTTTACCGAGCCAGAGGGCATGTTGAAGTCGCATTCGGGAGAACCCGGGTTCGATCTCCGGCTCAGGCTATCCTGATTTCAATTTTTGGTGGTTTCCCGATATCGCTCTAGGCGAATGCTGTGATGGTTCCATAACAAAGGCCATGGTCGATTCCTTTCCCAGTACCTGTCATTTTGTCAAGTTATGTCACAGTCTGTCTTATCATTAAAGAGATTTAGAAATGTCCCACTTGCCTTGCTTATCTGCCTTAGGTTTTTGCAGTTACTGAGACTTTGTTTCCTTTTACTGAAATGTTGAGCTTTTCTGAACATTCGTCTTAATAAAACTACGAAAGAATAACAGATACCGTAAGCGGTGAGACTCATGGTGTGTCTTCAAACAATTTCACATAATTTTTATTTTCTAAGTGTCAAGGCTATTTTGGTTGCATACTTGGGGTCCGCACCACAAAATAAGTAAATAACAGTAATAATAATATTAATAACAATAACAATGTAAAATTGTATGTTTGACTAGACTAAAAGGAAGAAGAAATCATTAACTTCTAAATAATGTGTCAGTTTAGTACAAATTGCTATAATGTAATTATAAACATTATATATTTTAAAAGGTTTTCAGCTTAGAAAAATGCTCTAAAACATTAATTTTGTGGGTTAATTTTCAAACAACTTCCGGAGGAAGGCTATTGACCTCCCACAATTCATCTACGGGGAGGAAGGGCCACCATAGCACAAAATAAATAAGAAATAATAACATTATTTATTCTGTGACTACAATCTCAGCGTCGGGCCTAAAGATTCTACATACGGCTCTGGAGGCCACCTGTAAGTAAATATTAATGTAATGTATGTGAACATTATTTATTATTTGAAATTTATTGTACGTAAATGGCTTTACTCGGTACTATATATGGGCCGTGATATATATATATATATATATATATATATATATATATATATATATATATATATATATATATATATATATATATATATATATATATGTATGTATATATATGTGTGTGTGTACATACGGTAATATTCAAAATGATCTGGAAATTTTCAATTGGTTGTAAATCGTGTTTATATTGAGGTAAGTTGTCATATCAGTATGTATCGAATCAGTAACTAAATTTTTTTGTTACAATGCTATCTAGAAATGTTGTCCACAGACCACAAGTATGGCTGTCAAACCAACCGAGAAGGCATTTTTCGTTACGGAGTTCTGCAAGAGCGAGTCCACTGCCGCAGTGTGTTGCGAATTCAGAACAAATTTTAATAACGCTCAACCAATCAGACAATCAAATTACCGAGTAGGTAGAGACGTTTAAAGAAATTGGGCGTCTTTGTCAAGGCAAAATCAGTGTGAGGCTATCAACATCAACGATCAATAGTCATACTTACCTGGCCACGCTTCAGCTTTGGCTCACGCCATATAATTGCAAGAGGACAGTGATGTCATTCGTCAACAGAATGATGCCCCACCACGCATCCATACCATACTACCACAACGATGGAACCGACCATGTATCAGCTGAAATTCGGTAGGGTAGTTCCTTGCATGCCACCACCCCCTCCCCCCTTCCTTTCAAAACCCACGTTCTCCGGACCTTACACCTTGTGATTTTTTCTCAAGTGGGTGTTCATCAAAGACATCGGCGCGGACATTTTAGGGCGAGTGTGGGCAGAATTACGCCACAGACTGGATGTGCACGGTGTCACTGAAGTTTCACACGTTGAACATGTGTGAATGTGGTTCATAGAACTATTTGAGTTTCTTCTTCCATGCATTTACATCTGATACCTTATCTCAATAATTCTGCTAGTTACGATGACTTGAAAGTGTCCAGATATTTTTGACTAATTATGTATATATTGATTTAACTCAATGTGATTTCCAATATTCTGCCAAAATTCAATTTTAAAATTCAAATTTGAAGGGCGAATTTCTCTCCCTTACGAATTGCGCTAACCAAAAATTGTATAAGTATACAACATTATTTTTGATCAGGAATTACCTCCCAAAGCTTGTAACATAAGTTAAGAAACACCGTGTGTATGTATCCCAAGTCACGCCCGCTTTCGGTAACTAAATAAATAAACTTCGGTGCAGTATAAGTACAAAATTCGTTGCGCGGTGTGTTAGCAAGGATGTGAGAGCACGAACGGCCTTTCGTAGGGATACATCTCAGTAACACGGAAGAAGGAACGCGCGCGCGCGTCGTTAGCGTCCTCGGCGGACGTAAGCGAACGTGACGACACCATTTACTTTCGCTCTTTCTGCTGGTAGGGATAGGGCCGCCAGGCAGGCACCTGGCTCGCCTGTGTGATGTGTGACGTCACCAGCGATACCACACGCACAGTTACCTCAGGAAGCGGGCCAGTGTATTCCACAGATAAACGTCGAGACACACTTCCTACACAGCTTGTGCAGGTGCACTGTTATCACCCTTCTAGGACAAGGTCACCCACATTACTTGCCGTGGCATTGGTAGATACGTGCGTGAAAATATCGCATTATTATTTCACTGATATATGCTCAACCGAACGCACTCCGTGATCTCATGGGTAGAGACATGAACTTTTCGCGAAAAGAAATTTGCCTCACTTTGTGTCAGTGACTTGTGTGCACGTCTGCAGACTTGCTTCACGGTCAGAGATTGGATGTTTTGACATTCGTGTGTCATGGGGTTTTACACGCAAATCACAGACGTGTGGTGTTACAGTAACCTTATTGTGATTGGTACAGTCAAATGAGAAACGTCGCAGTTCAAAGGCACGCTGCCAATATATGTGAAGCAGAACTGCAGATGTGCACATAAGGCACTGGAACAAAGTGGGGCAAAATTCTTTTCGCGAAAAGTTCATGTCTCTACTCATGGGCTTCAGAACTTCACATATTTCTGTGCCTACATTACAGGATAGTAAGCACTTTTTAGTTAACTTTATATCATTGGCAAATTAGCTGAAATTGTTCAGGCGCACCGCAGAAACTGCCGGCCAACAACAGACATCAGATAAGTAAGGCCACAAAATGTTCGCGAAAAGAATTTTGCCCCAGTTTGTTTCGATGCCTTACGTGCACATCTGCAGTTCTTTTCCATGGTTAGTGATTGGATGTTTTATCTTTCACGTGTCTTGGGGTTCCACGTGCAAAGAGCACACATGTGGTGTTGCAGTAACCTTACTGTGATTGGCACAGTCAAATGAGAAACGTCACTTCACACAGACACGCTGTCAATAACTATGGCGCATAGCTGCAGATGTGCACGTAAGGCACTGTAACAAAACTGGGGCAAAATTATTTTCGCGAAAAGTTCGTGGACCTATAGATAGGCAACACAGTAACTTGGAGTCAAGTCTGCTATCAGATAATGATGTGAAATTTTTAGGTCTCTACATATAGGATAGGGGAATTGGCCATGGTCTGTGTTGAAGAACCATCACAGAATTCACCTCGAGTGATCACGGGAGAAAATACTAACAGGATAGCCGTACCCAGCAACGAATCGCGTCCTCGCGAATACGAATCAAGCTAATTACAATTACTCTGGATAAGTGAGCGGTTATGCACATACTTATATTTTAAAACAATGAAAGTAATTTAACCAACACATAACTTATAGCTGGTAAAGGACCCATTGAAAATTTTAACGTTTCTATTTGGCTATGGAAGGATACATATAAGCAATTTTAGTAAAGTGAGTAGTGTTTACGGCTTTCTCAGCAGATATAAATATATGTTATTGGAGATTAAGAGTGCGTGTTTGACAAATAAACGCTGAAAACATTAATTGATTTCTACGCGTTTTTCGAAGCCAATATGAATAAAATACTCAATGACAATCCTAGATAACGGTATTTGCCAACTATATGAGTAAATATTTATCCAGACTTACTCAATCGTTACGCGTGGGGTGACATGATGTGAGTGAGGAGCGGCGCTGGAATGAAATGGCGGGGGAAACGGGAGATCCCCGAGAAAACCTGCTGACCAACGGCACGATTCCCACATGCAAAAATCCGGGAACCGACCCCACCGGAAATCGAGCCCGGATCGTCTTGGTTGGAGGCGAGAGGTCTGACCCCTCGACCACCGCGGCCCCAACAAGCGGATAAAATTTAGAAGTTGACTACATTAAAAATGACAGGACGTTAAAAATTGGCATTTTATCGGTAACGTGGACGCCTGGGTGAACATATTGTGCGGCTCCGAGGCCTAGAAGTACGCCTCACTCTAGTCTTTATAGAGGCGCAAGTCCCTGCACTGTTGTGCAGTCTTCTCATCTCTATGGGACATTCTGTAATGACCCAATCATTTCACCAAGTAATATCAAAGATAAAGTTGTGTTGTACACGTCTACACTGTTTAAAATATTTTGCGCCAAACTTTTCATACATAAAAATAACCACAAAAGCACACATTTTCGCCATTATAGAGAGTGTGAAAATAAACTTTAGTGATAAATGGAGCAGCTGAAATATGGCATACACATTTGTATAGGCGGTTCGGAATAAAGTGAGCACTCAAAGAAGCCCTGTTAAATTTCTCTTTGCAGAAATTCGTATCTTTCCGTGCGCAACGTCTCAACGACGGGAATTGTCTAACCTATCTGGACACGTCACTTAATGCTTGCGCGTTTAAGATATATTGTGCCGTCGACAAAAACCTATATAGTTTGACAAAAATGTTTATTAATTATGTAAAACATAGCTATATCAAATTTAGTTCATTTTATTTCAGTATTGCTGTATTTAAATAGGAAAATACATGGAACTACTTACTGCAATACGCTGCCAACCATACAAGCAGTAAGGTAACTATTGTTAACGTTGAATTATATGCAGCAACGGCTAGTGACTTTTTTCAAAGGTTAAATCTTTAGTGCTCACTTTATTCCGAACGACCTATAACGTCCTTTGAATGTTATTCCTAGAGGTCGGGAAAATTCGCGGGTTCACTGCCCTGTAAGCTAGCCTCCAAGAATAACCGTGTATTCAAGCAGACAACAGCTGTTCATTGCTGCTCGCTGACACAGTGATATAGGGAACGTTAAGGTATATTTGTATTATTGGCTCAGAGACTTCCAGCGGATAAGTCAACGACCAATTGCGAAAATGACACGGACTTAAAGTTGCTGGAATTTTAGTGAGTGCGTAAAATAAAACCCGAATTTTTCAGGTCACTAGTTATTCCTAAGCAGTAAGCAGACATTACCTTCGCACGCTAAGAAAATAAGATAAAAAGAAGACCGAAGCTCTGCATACCGTTCGGCGACTTGGGTGGACGGCCACCTTAACAAGGCTATGAACCGGATGTAATTTTCCGCTTTTCAGGCGCGAGGGAACGATAACAGTCATGCTCGGTGAGAACAGCGTCGCCTGTGTTCGCAGCGTGCTGTTAAATATCATCTCATCACCAGCTGTTTTTTTTTTTTGCACCGACGCAGCGCAACGCAAGTGAAGAGCAAGTTAAACGGGTCTTCTATTGCTGTGTGTGGGTATTTAATTCCAATGCAGCGCAACCAGACGCAACGCAGGTGCACATTCTGCGTTGTACCCGTACGAAGCGATATTTAATCGACACCATGAAGTGCTGTGTTTTCGAAGTACCATAATTAGTAGGGGCAGGAAAATTTCGCTAATGCAATGACCTACAGCCTAGAATTCATTGTCCTATGCACATTCAAGTCCCGTCTATTCGTTCATTGTCTGCTGTTCTACCGAGTAGCAGCTAGTTGACAAATGATCGGGGCTTGAATATACATAGGATAGTGGATTCTAACATGCAGGTCGTTTGAATTACCGAAATTTTCCTGTCCCTAGTAATTAGGGCTAGGAATATTTCACGAGTTGCACGATCAACATGCTGGAATCCATTATCCTGTGTATACCGAAGCCCTACCATTTGTCCATTAGGCCTACTTGCTACTCATTCAGACAGCAAACAATGACCGAAAAGACGGGGATTGAGTATGTATAGGACATTAGATTCCAGCATGAAGGTCATTGAACTCACGAATTTTTCCTTGCCCTAATAGTAATAAAATTTTTATGGGGCTTTTAAGGGCATTGGTGAATGAAAGACCGAGAAATTGTTTAACTCCACATGGTGCCTGGCAGAGTGGCCACTTTAATCACCTGCCTGAAGTTACGTGTCCTGACCATAACATTGACATATGCTGTTCAGTATAAACTTTTTAAACTAAGAAATAAATACATTTAATTGACGCCTCAGATGCAAATGTTTAAATGTTTTAGTACTGTGGAATCCGTATACTGCCTTTATATACACTGCAACAACATTCATATTTACAATTGGAAGAATGACACAAATTTTATAACAGGATAGCAGGCGAAAGTAACTAGGTAATCAAAAGTGCTCACTTTATCGCGAACCGCTTATAGCTGCAACTAAATTCACGAGGCATTTATAAGTATTTCATATGTTCATGCAAACTTTCAGAATACCCGCCGCAGAACACGTGTTTTATGTCATATCATAACAGATGAGGAAGAGGATTGAAGCGAAACTTAATGACTTGCGGTACGTACTTATGTTACTGATATTAATTCTGACAGTTGATGCCTTGGGTGAAACGATATTTTAGACATAAAATTTTCGTATTACATGAAAAACCATTACACAATCTCCACGGAATAATTATTTTAATTATGGTTTCGTATACTGTTGCTCAGGACATTACACATGAGTGAGTGAGAGATTTTGGTCAGCGCTCAACATCGAGGTCTTTAGCGCTGTTGAGGGGTGAAATGAGGTGAGCATGAACAACGGCGGAATGAGAGGACGGGGGGAACTGGACATCCCCGAGAAAGCCCGCCGACCAGCGGCATCGTCCGGCACGATTCCCACATGCGAAGATCCGAGGACCGACTCCGCAGGGAATCGAACCCGGATCGCCTTGATTGGAGGTGAATGGTCTGACAATTCGGCCACATCGGGCCCCTCGGAAATTATAAGTATCCTGCCCTTTGATTACCATAAGAAAGAGGACATTTATAGGCCTATAAATTCTTTAATTTTTATAGTTTCCATAATTTTTTTTTTGTTCTAGGTAGCTTAAACGGAGTGTATAGCAAGATGATGTTTTCTGTAAAATCAATGTTTGTGCGTAAACGCATATGTCCGTAAATAACTGTACCGGGAACAGAGTTTCTTTCCAGGAATGGCAAAGAACTGTTATCTGTAGACACCATTTTTTTTTACTTTCGTCGTAACGTATGTCATTACAAAGAGAAAAAAAAAATTTAAAATGACTAAAAAATGGTATAGTGAATTAACGCACAATCTCCTGAAGGCAAAGGAGAAACACGCATCCTGGCATCTGTAGTTCAATCCTTTGTCTTTTGACACATGCAATAATAACATAATGTTATGTTAACATATCTAATTTGCGTGCTACTGGACTACAACGACCGCGATCGGTCTCGAACTGTAAGGGTGACTCTTGCTCATGCACCACATTCCTCGCCACCTCTATACGCAAGGCGCCCAAATGGCGTCTGTCTTCCTTTTGAGAACTTCTCTTATTTAAAAAATATGATAGCTCAGAATTTAAATTACACGTAATGCAACTGTGTGTTGATAAAACAAATGTGCACTGTAATCACAATGTAAAAAAAAATCCTGCACGAATACCCTTAAACGGAGATAATTATAATTTTATTTGTTAATAGTATGCCGTAAAGACCAAGGCATTCTTACAGTTTTGTGTATTACAAATCCGGGCCGTAGTTTTTTGGTTACTGCAGTATTTTAAAAAATTACTTAGTCATTTCCAGGGACCATGAAAACATGTTTCTAATCTGAACGATGCATTTTTTAAAATTATAAATACCGTGTGTTATTTCGGTAGATAAAAGCAATGTGAATAAGTTGAGTGATTTTGCGTGAAGATAGCAGGCATGATACTCTCTAACATCGCTCATGTGTCAGGTGTCTACACATGCCACTGAACAACCTAGAATGAAAGGAAATATTATACTCAGAACTTACAAATGTTACACTTACAATCCTCAGCTAAGACAGCCAGGCAATTTATTATGGAAAGCGCACAGAGGAAATGCCACTTCCCCTTCAATCACCACCGGCTGCACAGAGCGGGCAAGACTATTGACCTCCTCCAACCCGACACGGGATCAAACGGCGGTGACCTACGCAGGGTCGCGGGCCGGCGGGGGGAGGACACTCGACTCTTTTAATCCGTTTAACCGCTGCCGTCGCAGTAGTAGCATTTCCTCCAGTTTTTTTTCTGTTAATGGAAAAAAAGATGCGGGAGTTTAAACGACGTCACTCTTCGCGGAAGGCTCCGACTACCTACTGGAAGCTGGGCGTTCGAGGCACTGAAGCGTGGGAGCGCCAAGGACGAACACTGGCGTGCACGACAAGTGCTTCGTCGCCTCTAGCGTGCAGGGATCACGCGTGCAGTCCAGCCGACATGCACACAAGAACACGTGGTTGCAACTCAACGTTATAACAAACTGAAGTATTTTGCTGGATATACCTACGCCATCAGTAGCGAATGTTGAGTTGCAGGAAACCCACATCTACATAAAACAACTAAGCACGAGAAAATGAACAACAAAAACAGGAAAGCAATAATTTCGATTTATAGGTTGATTAGGATTAAATTAGCACTTTTGAAACTCTAGTTACTGTTTTACTTTCAGATAATTTGTAGTTTCCTGCCACTTCTCCATACAAACAAAGCGAAACCTAAGTAACAATCACAACTAGAAAGTTAACATGTGAAGTCATAATAAATTATATATATATATATATATATATATATATATATATATATATATATATTATTACTACCCTAGGCAAGATGGTCTTCAAAAGTGATAACTTCATCGTAAACGATATATAGTAGAAAAACATATTCCCCAACGGGAATACAGTAACACAGTTGGTATGTAATGGAAACAAAAAAAGCTAAAAAAGAAAAACATAAATCAAACAGACAAACAACGTGCATGAGAAAGGTGACAGTGATGGACAAAGACAACGAGGACAACGCAAATGAACACAGCAACAGAAACTGTTGTAGACGAGACACAGCGAATATAACTCAGTCGATAATAGTAGACTCCCTTCGAGGACAACAGATACAAAGTTTCGGGACCAGAGTGTCTGTTTCCGTCCTCAGGCACACGAACAATGTGAGGAACACCAGCAGACTGACTGTGACATCTTGAAAAACGAGGAACTTATATAAAAATACTATTTCTGGAGCAAGTATCGAAACGGACGAATAACGATGTGCTGTGGCCGCGGTTTCAGAAGAAAAGTTCTGCACACTAGTATATCTACCGACCCTGTCGATTTGGCTCCCTTATTAACTGGTCTACCTCTCGAAATTACTGTAAGAACTACCAGGATAAAAACACTTTGTATACGAAGAATTTCCGAGCGAGTCAAATTCATATACGAGTATCAGTGTGTTGAAAACTGTATGCTGCACCGTCTATCGTTCGTACACGAACCAATCAGTATATCCAGTTTCGTTCGTCAGTTGTTTCACTCGTGTGACATTAGTTTTGCTAGCACTTACCATTCATAAAATCGGGTCGGATTTAGATTCAAGAGACAAGGAACAAGTATGGCTACTTTTTGGTGTGACATGAACGTACTTTCTTTTTAACAGCGTTTAAATTATTATCGTTGTACAAGCGTAGAGGAGGTAGTTGCAATATAATAAATTAAATGTTAGGAATGTTTACTGTTGCTGTAATAACAGTTAAATATGAGACATTTTAGGTGTTCAATGTTTTTTTTAAGCGGAAACTTAATTAGACTCTCCATTAAAATTAACAATTAGGACTATATAAATGATAATGCATATTACACAGTAAAATCACAATTATTTGTTTAAAATTGTTAATTTTACCATCAGATCACATATTTCAATATTATTCCGTCATTTATCAATTTAAAAATACGCCAACACATTTTAAAACTATCAGTCTATCTATAAATGTCGATGTTCACTCATTCACGATCGCACGAGCAATTTTCGCATACGAATCTCATTTATAAAGGGTAACTCGTTTTCAAGCACACGAAAACAGCAGTTCAAATGGCGCAGCAGACAGTTCGTATACTAATAAAATCTACGGCATAGACCCCCAGTACAGTGCTAAATGCTGATGTTTCAAAAATTTCTGTAATGCGGGAATGTCACCACCATTTATAGCAGCCAATATATTGACCAAATTGTTACTCGAGTTCAAACCTGTTGTTATATGACCTTGTCTGCTATAAGAGATAATTCAAACATATAAATTAGAAACGTATTTACATTCCTTTAAAATAAAAAGTCTGAATACTCTCAGTTGTATTATTTTTAGAGATTGTGATTTATCGCGAAAATGTCTTAGGCTAACATACCCTTGAAAACGCTGCAGTTTCTTAAAACATAAATTGTATAATAACTATCCGTTACGACATTGCTGTCTACAAACCAATCATACGTGTCAAATATTACATTACCAGAATTTTCGTTAAACAAAGCTTTCAACAATCGGAAAGTACGTTGAAACCTAATTTTACATAAGCGTAAGATAGTGTTAAATTTTTTTTATAGTATGCATATTAGTTTATTACAGTAGAATTCAAACTTCGGGTAGATTCGGTAAATATTCGGTTCCCTAACTGTGAGGGTATGCACATCAAACTTAAGTATTACAATATAATTTCAATGACTACAGTTTATTCGCTGGAAACAGAGCAACTCTAAGAGCCACTGAGTATCCGTCAGCTTCATTTAAAAAAACAGTTAATTCCTTTGTGCCTAAGTGATTTATTACCACTCGTGGATTAACCAATCCTGTGAAATCATCACATGCATACATGTGTCGCTCCTGCGCAAATTCTTACACTGAAAAAAACAAAAAATTATCACACAAAAAATCTACTTCAGTTACCAATGATACTGACTGTCTTACTTTAAATTAACTACTTAATGATTTCTTTACAAACGTTGATTTAAAAAAATCTGGCTCAAAAATGTATTAATGAAGGTATGGTTTGGCACCCGTAGTGTTTCAAAATTTCTCTGCCGCAGTTTCCACGCTAACATTCTTTCATGACTTTTTCCGTAGGTAGGACGATACGCAAGCGTGCTTAAAGCAATTTTCGTCGATGCTACAGTAGTAGCTTCCGGCATACATGTATTGAGTCCACTGAAACAAAACTAAATCAAATATAACCTATTATACCTGCAGTAAGTAATTCCATACACCTATACAATTTTTATTTAGTTAATATATCGTAATCATTAACATAAGTTTTAATCGTTTTTGTTCTCAAAGAATCTGTTACAGCATATTGTGCAACCATGCTTGCCTTGTATACCCATCAATTTTCTAGAAAACGGTTAGGTAGTTGCCTCGTACATTTCCTTTCCAGTCAAGAAACATCAAAACACAGTACGCAACAATAAAGCAATTAGGCCTATGATACTATTTGTAGAACAGACCCGCGAACATATAAACGTAAATTAATAAAGTCATGTTGTTATTTACGCCCAAAAGTTTCTCATTTTCGGACGAATACATTCATTCATAAACATCTTGAAGTTTTTCAGATTGCATTACGCTGCTGTATGACTTACAAGAGTCACACCTTAATTAACGATTGTCAGTGGCAGCGAATCTATAACGCTCTGTAACAGAATACATCGACTCGAAGAGTACCGGTTATTTACAATACGTGTACATAAGTAAGATAATATTTTGAAATTTTGTAGTTCTTTGACCAATAATAACCAAAGCGTACAAGGTTTTGATTTTCTCTAAAAATTTCCGAAGACCAAAAAACTACTACTAGCTAGTTATCATGGTCGTATGTACACTATAGAGTGACAAAATTCTCAACTGAAATTGTTACCAAAATGTAAATATGTAAATACAAAGTAAACGCTAGAGCATATGATCCTGAAACTAAATTCACACGAATATTTAAATGGGTTTAGCTTGATGTTTGTTTAGTAGTTAACAAGATACCTTGTAGACGTGTAATGTGTCCTACTAAGCCTGTTTCAGTGGAGATCTCTGTAAGGAGCGGGGGCACGTCAGACTGACCTCGCACTGGAATGTGGGTGGAGGAAGCGGGGTCAATTGCCGAGGTCAAGGGTCGAGAGGCGTGACGCCTACAGTTCCGGGCAACTGTCACGTCCTTCAACCATCGCATCCATCCATCCCGTCACAATCGCTTCGGCCTTTCCGACAGGCAAGATTGTACACTTTAAATTTCCCATCGGTGTGATGTCAAGAGTGCATTAGTGCATTATATATTATGTGTGTGTGCGTGCATGTGTGTGTCAGGGGTGGATCCAGCACTAGGACCCAGGAGGGCGGAGGCATGCTTTGAAAAGAAGAAATATCCACGCCTCGAGCAAAACACGGGTGGTCCGAGTGAGGACCCCGGAAAATTTGGGCTTAAGGTGCAAAATGGTGCATTTTAAGGAATTTACGAACAAAAAAATGAATATACTGCTTTAAGAAATTGTATTTTTTTAAAGATTAAATTATGTTTTAAAAGCGAAAACCTTTGTGCTGGTATAAAATAATTAGATACATTGTTAATCTTCTGCTTCTAAATGTCTATATAATTGTGCTAGCACTTGAAACACAGTCATTAATTTAATTTTGATGAATAATAAACTAAATAGCAAAAAAAAATGGCATCTATAAAATAGGATGTATTATCTAAATAACGGAAAAAATTAATTTATTAACTGATTTAAAATTTACTATTCTATATAGTGTTACAACACAAGACTGTGTAGTCATGATTGTGTTGTAAATGTTGTGCTGTCTAAGGAAAAGTATAAGGTTATTTTTCAGTATTTTACTTGGCATTTATTTGGGGCCATCCGCCTCCCTCTTCTGGATCCACCCTGGTGTGCATAAATTATTATATGTATATATTATTTAGATATGCGCGAAATAAAGTTCAAAGTTATCTTCAGTTATTTTACCCGAAACAGCTGGATAAAATAGTAAATAAAAACTGTATTTTCTTTAAATTCCAGTAAACAAAAATAAGGGATCTGCTAGCGAACGTAAATTTACTAATGCGCTTGTCTTTAAAAATGAACTAAATTAACAAAACAAAAATACGGAGACACGATGAAAACTCACTCATAAGTTGGTATATATATCAACTTCATCAAGTATGGAATGAAACCATCGCCGTCAGTGTTGTAACGGTAACTGTCCCGGTCGTAGTAAACCGGTTGGGGCGAGACAGCGAGTGTACACTAAATGCTATCACAGCCTAAAGGACTAGGCGAAGAGTTGGAAGGTGGGTTCTTATCACCTCGTATGTTGAGTTTTCCACTTGAAAATCACAACAATTCTTTTATTGAAACTACTTTTAAAAATATCATTAGGCCTATATGTAAATACTGCTTCAACAATGAACAAAAACCTTCGGTACTAGTGGCTAATTTTTACACACGCACTACCTGATGACTCTGTAAAGGTTAGAATACATTTTTTATTAAAAAATAATACACAACTAATTACGTCATCAATATTGGTAAGGTAAGCAAGGTAATGTATTTTACTAGAGCGCGATAATGATACATTTATAATGAGTTATGTCATGTAGTGAATATATTGTGACGATGGTAGCACAATTTGTACCAATACGCCATTTAATTATGATATGCTGTTAATAAATGATAAGTAAATTTCTCTAGACGTTACTTGCTAGCGTGGCTGCTGCAGAGCAATGTTAATGATCTCACATTCTAATTTAGTCATGAGTTCAAGTCTTCATGAAATACATCATGTTTTTAATGTTTTATACTATAAAATTAAGGCACAGGATACCAAAATTAAATTCATTCACTCGATATTACTTCCAAATTGACAGTAAAATCATAACAAACATAAGTTTATTTATGGCAAAAAATTCACCGTTTAAAACAAAAATTTAAACTACTACTAACGAAAGGTGAGTGAGAATAAAAAATCCTTAACATGTCATGTAAAAGCAGAGCAGTATTCAAAACTAATATATATGGTTAATCTTACACTACCGAAACATAATCATGTACATTTCGCTATTCGAAATTTTAATGAGAACGATATGTACTGTTGTAATATTTAAAGAAATAACAATAAAATTTACAAGCAAAATTCCGCATAAAAACGTAGGAAATATGCGTAAGACTATTTTGTTTAAAGAGAGGTTTCCATACTTAACATTACAAGATTTGCTGTTGTGAAGTTTAACGAAATTAATCTTTAGTTTCAGAACGCATTAAAAGTTATAAAAAAATAAGAAAACTGCATTATTTTTCGCTATGTAAAGCTAAAACTTAACAAATATCGAGCACAAATTCTTTTTACCCGACAAGATTTAAACCCTCAACCTATAAGTTACCAGACCAAAACATTACCCAGAGCTTCCAACCCACACATATAACAGTATATAAATACATACTACAATATTTGCAAAGTCTTTTACTTAAATATAATATTTACAGTTTATATTGATATGAATCTCATAATTTCAGGCCTGATAAAATTTTATTGCTATATTGAAATGTTTTGCATGGTTCAATTAGCATAGAATACAAGTTTTTTACTCACAAAATTTGAATTTGACAATTTTAAGGTAAGTAACTCGTGCTTATGACTAAATAAATTATCAACTTGGGCTTATAATATGTTTTCAGTTTGAAATATTCATAATATTCCATAACCAGCATGTGTAACATAAACGACGACTTATATTTTAATGGTCCTCCATGTTTATTTTCGACTTGCCCATCGTTAAACTTACCCTTGGTTCGGACTAAAAGTTAGACCGGACTAACACAAGATGATCCTTGGACTAGCGTTAGTCCGCGTCTTTGGACAAAAAAAAAATGGTCCGAGGATGATCCCGCACTGGTCCGGGTCAAAAACTACTTTGAATAAGGCCCTAGGTCTTTGGAGCTGGTGCGTGAGGACTTGAGGTGAGTATGAAGCTGCACAGGAATGAAGGGGCGGGGGAAACGGGAGATCCCCGCCGAGTAAACCCGTCGACACGACTATTACATGCGAAAACCCGGGGATCGACCTCGCCGGGCATCGAACCCGTCTCGTCTTGGTGGAGGCGAATGGTCAGATCAGTCGGCCACCGCGGCCTCTCGCTACAGGAAAGTGGTCACAAAATGTTCGGTAGCGACTATATCTTCTATGATGGTCATGACAGCGAAGCAAAGTCACTCCTCAATCGAGTTTTTGTATCCACGCAACGCGTTGAGACGTTGCCGTAAGGTGCCGCCTTCAAACCCCAGCAAAGAGGTCAAAAGGGAGAATAGAGGGAGTAGCAGAGAACCGAGGCCGGGTATCGTTCGTACGAGAGGGATCAAGAATAAGAAGGTGGGAGCGAGACAAGCTGTATGGGAGGAAGAGAAAATAACTAGCGTCGCGTCATATCTGAATCTGTAGTCACGTTATTGTTAGCACCTCAACCTTCTGCGATCACTCCCGGACAAGTCAGGAAGCCAGATATTTCTGTTAGGCCCTCCATGTGATATCGTTGAAATTAAACCTCAGAACTCCACTGAAAGTGTGATAGAAAATGTAATATTAAATTACATCAAATATTACTATTGCCGCTGACAGTTTAACTACTTTTAACTTAAAATTAATATCAAACCGACGGATAGAAAACTTTCCAATAATATTCCTACAACAATGTAATTTCCAAGACACAATCAGAAAAAAATTCACAGCATAAAAATAATTTTATATGCCACTGTGCCTGAAGTAACTACTATTCTGTAATTATTTGTTCGAAAAACAGCAGAATGCATTCTTTTGAATCGCAGCAGTTTTGTAAAGCTGTTCTCTCTTTTTCTGTGTGTGTGTATATATGTGTATATATATATATATATATATATATATATATATATATATATATATATATATATATATATATATACACA
>PNEQ01087763.1:18926-39325 GCA_003012365.1 Medauroidea extradentata | reverse complement strand
TAATGTCAAATACGATAGATAAATTCGTGTAGGTAAAAGTAAATTTGTAAATATTATATACATTATCTAGCCAACAATATTCACCACAATATATATGTTCCATCTCCATGAGTACAATTTTATTTATGTTATAAATTTGTAATTTGGCTATTTATATGAAATGTTAATATCGAAAGTTCTGATAAATTATCGCAATGAAGTTACACATGTAAATAGAATTTATTTAATTTCAGTTTCAGGTGATTGTTTCTGTACACTATCAGGCTAAAACTCCGTATAGAATATGAAATGTAAAGTTGCAGGGTGACTGGTACACTGTCTGAAACTTTCCGAAGAAGATAAACGGCCAGCATTGACAAAACAGCGTAGGAAACAATACTGTCCTAAGCAAACAGAAAAAATAACCCTCTAAATGTATTTTACCAGGCGAGACGTAATTTTCTAACGGTTGAACGCTAGGTAAAATTTAATGACATCATCCATGAAAAGGCTACGTAGATATACTTCCATAAAACAATGGGAGTATGCTACAGTATTACACCATAGCTGTGATCTATAACACAAGTGAATACATTTCTTTGATAGCTTATGTAAGTCACTGCAATTATTGCGCATACTCTGTTTGGAATTGTCATTTGAAGGTTAGAACTAAAGGAGTAAGGCCTAATATATTCCTCATCATTGTATCGAAAATTTGTGAGTTATGCTAGCGAAACTATATGTATTTTTCATTACATTACAACAATATTATAGACGAACAGCACACCTTTAAAATAAATACCGTCGATGGATACAAAATTAAGTTGAGCAGATAGATACGGTAGTGATAAGATATGAATCTCACCAATACCGCTTGATATTAGGCAAGAAATGAACAAAGAATTTCACCATTACAGCTTAATATTATGCAAGAAATGAATAACTATCTCACATAATACGGGAGGAAAGTCACAGAGTAGCATATCTATCAATTTTAAGAAATAATTTGCCATACAAGTTTTGTGTCACTACAAAAAAAAATTGGTAAAATTTTTAAGGAATTTTTCGGATTTCAACAATATGCACATTCATTTCCATCTTGCAGATTTGACAACAATTACAACAACAAAAAACTGTTTTCGTAACTTGATTCCGGACAAAACGTTTTTGTAAAAGTACAAACATATTATTCCAGCCTACACGCAATATGTGAAACAGGTACTGAGAAAAGAAGCTGACGAACATCCTATCTGCTTTGGTATTTACGGTGAAAACCACGCCACTGTTCACGGAGACACTTTTAAACACGAATTAATTATTTGACTCCAATTTTTTTTTTCCATTACGTTTTACTTCTCGTCGACAGCAAAGTCATTAGAAACGGTGACACAACTTGGTCCAATGTCAGGAGCACGGCCGTAGAAGAACAGGTCTGGACACTCGCTTGGAAACTGGACCCTCTTGTTGTTTGGCTGCAGTTCACCAAGTTACCGATAGTGCTACACATTTTTGGCGCTGCAATCCGGGCGGTCGGACTCAAACTCCGCCCACTTCCCTCCCACTAAGATAAACAATTTATCAAAACGTATTATTGATCAATTTATGAACTACTTCCTTCGCTCACAATTTTAAAGCATGGCTCCATGTCAACAATAGAAAAAAAGTGGGCGGAGTTTGAGCCCGACCGCCCTGTCTGCAGCACCAAAGATGCAGAACATTCTCGTTAACTTGGCGAACTGCAGCCAAACAACAAGGGGGTCAAGCAAAATACATTGGTAGATAGGCGAGTGTCCAGACCTGTATTTCTACGACCGTGGTGAGGAGCTGGAAGAGGAGTCGACCATGGCCTTTGTTAAGAAACCATCCCAGCATTCGCCTGGAACGATTTCGGATAATCATGGATAACCGAAGTCAAGATGGCCGGAGCCGGAGTAAAAAACCTACATTGCCCTGTACACACATTAATGAAAAAAATAGCTGTAAATAAAGGCAGTGGAATTTATAAATAAACCAAAATTAAATGGTAATAAATAAATTATCGTCAAAAAGCCACAGTGTCGCAGAGAAATTCAGATATTAGCGTTGATCTCAATCGTTAAAAGCTGTTTTCTTTTTCTGAAGTTGTATGTTTACTGTGTGCAGCACACCTGCAATCTGTACAAAGACAGTTTCAAATGTACAACTCAATATCTACATAGAACCCAGTTTAAGGAGGTATATGTATAATCGGGAAGAAATGTACTAGTAATTGCAATTCTTATATAACTGTACGTAGGAAAATATGTACACCTAGTAGATTATTAATCGACAAGCAATTTTCAAGGACAGGTGCTCTCTCAGATGGATTTCTTGATGACGGCTTTATTAAAGTAAAGTGTCCTGTAGTCACCCAGAAGCTCGCATGTGAAATGCAGTAGTGCAAAATAAGATGATATTTTGCACAATTCCAGATGCAAAATTTATTTCAAAGAAATGGCAGACGTCATTACAAGTACCTTCGACAGTTTCGAATAACGAATAGAAGTTACTGTTGAACTTATTCTGATGCAGGAGCGCATCCTAGAGTTATTTTTTTTTTTGGAGGGGGGTTGTTGGTTAGGGGCGTCGGTGCGATTTGCATTTGGTCGTTCACCGGAGAGGGGGGTGTTTACCGAACTGGGAATGTTATGAAGTAACATCTATCCCCCCTCCCAAAAAATAAAGCTAGGGGTGTCCGAGAATAGCAAAATGGTTCTGTTTAAGAGTGCGTTGTAGATAAATAGACGCTGAAAACATCAATTGATTTCTACGCTTTTTTTTCGAAGCCATTATGGATAAAATACTCAACGACAATCCTATAGATAATTGCATTTGCCAACTTTATGAGTGAATATTTATCCGAAATTACTAATTCGTTACGCGTAATCTCTTGCGCCGCAGTTAAATGCACGATGTTCCGGCGTCAGAGATTGTGTCTCAGAAGTTCGTAACACTGGAAACAATTTTGTTTAAAACGTTGGCTAAAACTATTGTATAGGATTGTTATTGTTTACTTTTCGCAAATTTTCTACAGTTATAGATTAATGATTTTAGAGTTGAACTATGTACCACGCCCTCTTAAGCAGTTTCCGTAAGGATAATGCGGGAAGGGGGGGCTGTACCCCTTAGACTCTCCCTGCCAAAGTTTTGTTGGATGATTAGGCAGTTACAGACGTTTACATATATTCAGTCACAAGTGCACATTAAGGTGGGGCATCAGTCGCAATATTGGATTTTTTTTTTTTTTAATTCTGAAAAGAAAAACGTAAACTTTTCGATGATAGCGTTTATCATATTTACCTTGTGCTAATTTACAAGCACGTATGTTGAATTTTAAAAGTATAACTAGACCACAATAAGGTAAACAATGATTTACATTCTTAGTTTGCGGAACTGATTGTGGCCTAAATATACGTTAAATGTCCAACTGCCATGCTTGTACTGTAGTGCAAGGTAAACAGAATTCACGCTATAAACGCAAATTAAACATTTTTCTTCTCAGAATTTCAAAAGGCGAAAAATAGGATAATCCAAAATGGCAACTGGTGCCCCACTTTAACGTCAAAGAGATCTGAATTATTGTTGAAAAAAACCAGAAGCTGTATGAAATATGTATTATATAGTTACATTTTAATTTGCTTTACATATAATTTATAAATGTTATTTATAACTTGACACATTATTATTTTTCTAAGTTATTTCAGTTATTTTAGATATTATAATTGCCAACCATTTTAAATGTTCACTGTTGAAATATTTTGGACGTACTATCTTTTCCACATCATACTGAATTGTTAATAATTCTTACAAAATATTTTTGCACTTAAAAATAGATGAAAGAGGTTAAAATATTAACAATTTCATAATTTTTTTAATAATTTTTGCATGTATTTTTAAAAATGTAGTTTCAATGTGAATTTCTTCATTTCATTACGCACACTTATTTTTGCGACTTATTAAAACGAAAAACGTACAAATTTTAACTTTGAAGTTCCATAATGGGAAAACTGGCGAGCTATTTTTTCTTTGTTTGAGGAAAGTGAACTCTCAAGTAGCGTCTACAAAACTATAACTATTTCATATAAATATAAAAAATAAAAAATTTCCATCGCTTGAACACTCTTAGTAAGGCGTTCAGTGTTGGTGAAAGGTAACATGTGGTGAGCATGGACCAAGAAAAGCGGGAGATCACCGAGAAAAAACTGCCGACCAACGGCCTCGTGGGGCACTTCTGGGTTATCCATGCCAGGAATCGAACCCGGATCGCTTTGGTTAGAGACGAATTGCTCTGGCCACTGCCCCAACCGTGCCCATTAAACGTAATTTGGTTAACTTTACTATTTTCGTCAAAAAAGCGCTGCGGTGCAGTTGAACCGTCAGGTAGGCGATAGTGCTCGAGGAACACGTGCTAAAGTCGACCTTATAGCTCGCGGAAACACGAGGAGGGCTCGCCCTGGCTGAGAGCCAACATCGGGCGTGCTTCCCGGTGCTGTGCAGTCAGCCGAGCTTCACGGCCGAAGTAAGTGGGTCAGTCTTCTCTGCTCTCCGCACCACCGACAACCTGCGGCCTGCCCGTGTTATGAGAACCCTACCGCTATACAGTAGCCATCACAATGAGCGACAATTACTCCCGTGACAACATATAGTCTGTCTCACGCAAGAATTCCATGTTTTTGACTGTTCTGAAGACTCTCGTGTATAAATTTCTACAGGAATATACTTTTGATTTGTTAAACTAAACACAGTTTGAGAGCCAGCAGTGTGTTTGTGCAAAAAAAAAATCACTTGTGACCAAGGGGTGCAAGACCAATGCTGACGGTAGCCTATATATCTCAATCTTACCAAATTGAACGGGGCCATATTGCAGCCCATAAAACGCATTGTCCTATACAAAACTTTTTTTTGTTGAAAAAAAAAGTTACCTCTACCCCGCTTAAGTACACCATTCCCTATATTTGCCAGCAATATGTCAGCGTTCAATTTGGACATGTAACAAAGGAGCAGCGTAACAGTCTAGTTATTTTATGACGTATTACTTGTGGCAGAGGAAAACACAGCTTATCCCATGGCAACAGCAGCAAAAATAAGAGCCAACGCAACTGTTAAAAAGTGGAATTCTTATATGAGACGGATTATACTATTATAGCATACAGCACCACCTGGCATGGTTATGGTTTTTTTGGGGGGGGGGAGGGGGCCTGCAAGGGCTGAATTCTGTTGACTTTTATGTTCACTCTCGGTGTAACCCACGCCGTGGGAAAATAAGTAATTTCATGCTCTAAATCATTCTAGGACTCATATTCACAATTTTTTTTTAACATTTTAGTTCCTGTAGCAATATTTTCCTATTCTCAATGCAGAAAATTATTTTCGTCCGAAAGTGAAGGGTAACTGAACTCCACCTAATATAAATCAACAGGTAAATAAATCCCTATCTTTGCTCTCGCATGGTCTCCAAGGTAGGCAGAGCCCTTAAGTTTTAAGTTGGAATACATTTTAGTTCACAAGCTGATAACGCAATCAACATATGATATATGAAGTAGGCCTACACATTTATTTTCCCGTTCGTACTATGAATAGCTTAACAATATTTTGTAAAGAATTTCTTAAATGAGTTTAAAATATTTCAGGAAGGGTCCAAGCCCCTCAAGCACAACCTATATTTAGCAGTCACTTCCCTCTCTTGAAGTACGTCTTTAGACGCCTGATGTCATGTTACGAGAGCGCTGTCAAGAAATACAAGCATATGGGGTTAAGAATAAAGTAAGTACTTTTAAAATACTAGTTATTATTTCCTGATAAAATGATGTATCTGTCACATTTTAATACAGCCAAAGCAATCTAAGTAACAACCAAACTGTACTATATTGTACCGTAGTAAAGAGTTAGCATCTGATGCCACAATAAGTATTATTTTTTAGTTAATATTTTTTGACAAAATGGTTTTCAAAAGTGCTCACTTTATCGGGACCCGCCTATACCATGTATAAGTGGTTACATAGACAGTATAATACAAATTGTGGCGTATAATGCTGGTTTTAGGTTGGCGCAACGAACGCGACGCGATGGACGAGCTGTGACATTAAAAATTATTATTATTGCGAACTCTGTTTTGGCTGCCGCGTGACAGATACTTTAATAAAATTAATATATAAAATATAAGAATATACTGTAATTCTTTGCCGCTACATACTAATCTATTGTACGATGGTCATATGTGTTTACTTTATTACGTTAATTTTCCGTTTTTTTTTTTTTTTTTTTTTTTTTTTTTTTTTTTTTTTTTTTTTTTTTTTTTTTTTTTTTTTTTTTTTTTTTTTTTTTTTTTTTTTTTTTTTTTTTTTTTTTTTTTTTTTTTTTTTTTTTTTACATTTTCAATACCCGTGAAAATAAAGTCACAACTACACGTTTGGTAATGAAGGTTAGGATTTTCTAAGAATAACTATCTCGTAAAATAAATAAATGCCTTTTACCGGCAACTCGCCAGTTTCTCCAATATTTGAATACTTACCCACAACATTAAAATCCATTTGACAGCTTTGTATCGTCCGCGACGCGATTAAAACAGAAATACATTATATTCGGAAATTGCGTCGTGTCTACGATTTTTGTCAAGCTGACATCATAAAAGCCTCAATGTTGTTTGGCTGACTACATTCGCGCCGCGCCATTTTTTTTTTTTAACGCGTCACGTCCATAACGCCAATGTAAAGCCAGCATTACGTTTCAAAAATCTAGAACTCTTAATGCAATAATTCTGACGAACAACACACAACTTCTGAGCTTTATTCTTTATCAGTCATGGTATCCTGGTGTACCAGGATTTGAAAATATTGTAGATGGTAGAAACATTTTGGTATATCTGGCAACACTGCTAAGCGAATTCAACACGAACAGTATTTTTTGTTGTACACGGCACCAAGTACAAAATCAAGCGAGAAGAAGAAGGAAAAAAAAAAAAACCACTCCTCCGACCGTTGACACGGCATTCTATTCCACGCTATTTTGCGGACATAATTCTGGGCGACGCTAACAGCCACGGACCTACAGACCAGTTTTTTTTTTTTTTAGACGAGAGGTTGAGGATGAAAATTGCCAATGTGACAAATCTTGTTCCTAGAATTGTTCGCCACACGAAAAAAAAAAAAAAAAAATATTTGGGTACAAATAATCCCATTTGAAGAGATTCTGCTTACCTATGGCATCAATAAGTACCTGCCTCAGTAGCTCTATTATTTTCTGGTTTCGGAAAATGAAAAGTTGCTAAAATAGAGACTTTTTAATACCCACAATCATTTGAAAATCGCGGGACATGAGACGAATAGTTGTTTGTGGCAGTATCGCTCACCTTTTTACTTAGGCCTATTAGTACACCATAAAATGATAGGGTCATTCCACAACAAACTACTGTCATTGAAAGATTACCCACCATTCCAGTGTGCTGCTTTTAAAGCCATGAGACACTTGATGTGCGTGCCTAGTTCGTCCTTGGCATTCCCACATTTCAAAGTCTCAGATACGCAAAACCCTAGCACAGCAGTGACAATCACGAAGTTGTGAAGTGGACGGGCGTTTTAAGGCCCCGCTCTTTAGTCTTTCAGTGGTTTCGAATATATTTTTTTTAACGCAAATGAATTCATATATTAAAAATTCGTTCTTACAGTTTTAACACTAATATATCATTTTTGTTTGTATCTGAATTTTTCTGTTGCACTAAACAAAACTGATTTTTAAATTTTTGCTCTCAAAATATTACATATTTTCTGGTCAAAACAAGCCAAAATGAAACAAAATATTTTTTCTAGCAAACGGTACATTATTTAAAAAAAAAAACACTTTGGCAAAATTATGTATCGTATGACTGTAAACAGCCTCAAATGTTTTCAAAGCATTTGGTTAAAAATATTCAAGTTATCTGCAATTGTTTGAAATAAATGAAAGACCATGGCCTTAATATTATTGCAATGCTTATTTTAAACTATTAAAAATAATTATGTTGATATAAGCAAATATCTAAAAATAGCATATGCTTGTACATGGCTTAACTGTCAGGGACATACGATTTCATGAAGTTATGATCTAAATATATACCGGGGACCACGATCAAGGACGTTAGTGTTTCATACGAAGGCATAACAAGTTAAGTGATTTCTAACAAACGTGTATTTCAGACACTGTCTAACGTGGTAAGCGCAAGGTACGTACGTGGGTACAATACAAAAAAATTCACACTAAAATACCATAAATACTGTAGGCCATTGTTTGTCCTGTGGACCCAGCAACCCACCGCAGACGTACGTAGGATTTGTTGCCTACGTATTAGGATTTGTAACTCTGGCCGAAGCATCATTTGTGTATTGACCAGTGTCTCCTGGCTACCTGTATCTTCGTTGAAGAAACACATGAAATGTGATGTTATAACAGAAAATGTATTTACCTCACGCTATAGTACATTAGAACCATTGAACTGCTACAGAATAATTAGGCCAAAATTAGTCCAGCAAATTTTTTATATTCCTAGTTTGCTGAAATGATTGCGGCCTAATTAAATGATAACAGTTCAATTGTTATGCATGTACTGCACCACAACGTAAATAACATGTCCGCCAGAATCACAAATTTTCAAAATTTTCTCCACATGATTTACCAAAAAGTGAAAAATCAAATTATCTTATATGGCGAGTGACGCTGATATTGCTCACTAAGCCAGCATATAACGTCCCAGTTTCCAGACAATACAACAGATGTAAACAATAAAAGAGTAACCACTCCGTGGCGCAAGAGAACACGTTGGACTCGCATTCGGGAGGGCCCGGGTTCGATTCCCGGCTGCGGCCATCCTGATTTCAGTTTTCCATGGTTTTCCCGAAATCGCTATAGGCGAATGCTCAGGTGGCTTCTTAACAAACGTCATGGACAACTCTTTTTTTAAAGTCGAGTACAAATGGGAACATCAGGACAAATTGTAAAAGTTCTCAAACATGTCAGAAGTGGAAGGCCTATTAAAAGGGCTCTTCCCTTGTTTGTTTCTTTGGTAGCAGTTTCACGAACCCCACTACGAAAGTCACGTGCAGTACTAAACGCATTCGACATTTGACACAGTTCTAACACACGTTCGTGCTGTGCTTTCGCTACCCAGAATGCGTAGACCCTGTGACGCATCGAGCAAGTGGAAACTTACGACACGAGAGAAAGTTCCCCGACTCACGGAGAGGTGAGATGCGCAATAGTTTCCTTTGCAAGGGAATTCGTGACGTGTGATATGCGATTTGTCTCCAGATAAGAAGTGTTGCTTAAACCATGGCATGTGGCTTGCAGATAAGTTAACTTACTTTTTTTTTAAAGTGTTTTATCTCAGACAGTGTCTCTACTACAGTAACACCCAAGTCTCTATATAAAAACGAGCTTTTAACACGGAAAAATAATTGTGAAAGAGTCATCTTTTATTCTGCTGAGAAACTGAACACCAAATGGTTTATAACGAATAGCCCTGCTGGTCTAGCGACATAAACATTACACGCTTCATGTGCTATTTGAACTACGAATATGGAATATCTAACAAATGTATTATGCCAACCAAGCTACGAAAATTGTGTACACACTTGGTCGATTGTGTACAATACAATTCGGGTACCGCTATGGCCGACAGGTCAAACCTCTTGCCTCCCACCAAGGCGATCCGGGTTCGATTTCCGGCGGGGTCGGTCCCCGGATTTTCGCATGTGGGAATCATGCCGGACGATGCCGTTGGTCGGCGGGTTTTCTCGGGCATCTCCCATTTCCCCCGCCCGTTCATTCTGGCACTGTTCCATACTCACATCATATCACCCCTCACCAACGCTAAAGACCTCGATGTTAAGTGCTGACCAAAATCTCTCACTTACAATACAATACGAGCTGCAATTAATATGCTTTCTTTCTTATACAGTCGTCACAAAATTATCCCTCTGAATATCTGAAACAGATTTGTCAAATTAAGGCATAAACTGTGAAAGTCTTCCTAGCCATGTTGCTGAATAACATATTAAAATAAATGCAGATACTTAGCTGTCGCTGTATGATAAATAAATTAACATAAACAAATCATATCATGAAATTTTCGTCTGCCATAAACACTGCAGGATCCGAATATTAACTGTGGCTGTCGGGTGCAATAAAGTAACCAGAATTTGTTTAAAGGAAACGGAAAAATCCTTGAAATAAAATGAAGCTTTAATAATGTATAATATAATAAAAGAAATAATAATGTGAGCAGCAGAGCAGTGCAAGCAGATATTTTGTCGGTCCCTTCACAAGAGTTGCAATTTTATGCACGGGAAAATGCGGATGACACAAACGTGTAGTATCCGTGATGGTTTTAAGGTCGAGTAACATAATGTCGAGTCACATAAATACAATGTTATAACAGTACGGATACGACAGTATCGAAGGATATTAAGATATAACAAAATTACAGCGAAATCTGTTCAAATAAATGTCTCGAATCCAAGTGACAATCGGCTGGTTGTTTTGTAAATGTTCGAGGTCCAGAAGTGTGGACGCTCAACGAACGACGAAGGCACGTGTGTCAGATATGCATAGAAGAGTAGAGACAGAAAAGAGGAAGGAGATCTTTACAAGATATTCTCCGAATAAAAACCATGTCAAAACTGCAACACTTACGGTTCGTTCAAGAAACAGCTTAGAGCTTTGACTACATGAAACCATAAAGAAAAATTACAAATAAATTAAATGCTGTCACGAACAACTCACACTAAGCAGTGTTTAATGTTCCTCTATTGCGTAATTAGTCTAGAACATTTCATAATTTCACTTCCAGAAATTTAAAAATAAATAATAATAATAATAATATTAATAATAAAAACTTGGCTAGTACACGGATGTGAATCGTTTCTCAAATGTTTACCGTGAGCAAACACTAATAAGAAATACCGGACATTTTGTTATTACCAGTGTTTCACCTGCTATCGCTCGGCGGCCTCGGAAGAATTCTCTGTGACAGACAAGCGCAGTTCGGCACAGTGGTTTATTTTCAACGCCAGTCCGGCTCGCTTTCGGCCAGCAAGTTCAAGGTAGCGTCAAGATGTTGGTGAGGTGGGAACAGGAAAGCAAGAGGCGTAGGTAAGATGGCCGCCAAACAACGTGGTTGCGGGAGACAGTGGAATGGAGGGGGCTGGCAAGGGGCAAGGAGGGCGAACAGGTTTGTGTTTGCGTGAGGAAGCGGTCGAGCTGGTTCGCGTCTTGGGCGTTCCAGGCGATCTCTGAGAGTTCGATGCATTGCGGCCTTGGGCGATAAAACAAGCCGGCGATTTTGGTCTAACGCCGCTGGTTGAGTGTATTTGTGCGCAAAAAGCCAAGTCGTCGTAGATATGTGCAACAAGACGCCTCCAGTTGTGGATACAAAGAGTGACTGGTATACTCTGGTCCACAACTTCGACAGTTTCACATAACATACAATTTTACAGTGAGGGCACGACTGTCTAGTTGTTGTAGATGTTTTATGCTATGTCAGTCCACATTTCAAGTTCTAAAATGAATCTGAGATGTCCATTTCACCATTTGTACTGTACATGTTGTCGCATTGAGACACGTATTACACAATATCAACAGTTATTGCAGGGACACAACTTTGGTGGGTGGGGAGGGGGAAGGCAAACGTAATAATTGCTGCTGTAGTTTTCATCTTTAACGAAGTACAATGTGCAATGGTCACCAGCTTGGATAATATAAATTTGCTTTCATAAAATGTCTTTAAATTACAAATGTAATTACAGAAATAAAGAACACGCAAAATTATTGTGTGTAGACAGAAAAATTGAAGATTTGCCCCTGATTCAAGGATTCAGAATAAAAGGGAAGCAATGTACTTTTAACCCCCCCCCCCCTTCCCAAGTTCAGTAACATTTACTTGCTTATACGGCTAACACACAGTAAACACTAAGTGCCCATACAACTGTCGACATTTACTAACGGTATGTGAACATGAATACACGGGAAAGACAGGAACACATATCAGATATGGCGTCGCGAAATTATCAAACACAGAAATATTCCGCACTTCTATGTCTTTAATAATACGCTGTAAAATGACCAAATTACCGCAAATCGTATCAGAGAGGCAAGCTCATAACGGAAAATCTGCACGTCAGTTTCTTCTCTTGCGCCTTGAGACTACGACAAATCTGATATTTGTGCGTGAATCACCCTTAGAGCTGATGCACTTCAACATCTAGCCCACGGACACGTAAAATCTCTAACTCGACAGCTATCTTATTGGCACTAGCAGGTGCCGTTGATAAGGAAAGATGTTTGTGGTGTATGTGGTTCAGGATAACTTTGAGGACTTTTAAATCCCTAGTTTAATTTATACGTTCAGGTAAAATGATACTTTACTGCCACTTTTTAATATAAACAAAGCAACGTATTTAACAATCAAAGTATATACAGTATACCGTTCACAAAAGTTAACACCAGAGGTTACAATATATAATATTTAGAGATGATGGTTTATCGCGAGAAAACTTGACTGTTCACTGGATTTCAACACACGTTCAGTTTACCAGAAGATTACTGTCTTTAGCGCTTGTACGTGGAACTGTTACCCTATTTGACTGAGCCAATAATAATCCCGCCATTGTAATATCTGATGCCTGTCATTGGTCTGCAGACAGCTACGTTGTGTCATATACGTTGCAAGAAACTACAGCGTTTTCAAGAGTAAAACATTTCCGCGATATACCATAAAATCTAATAATATTTTAGAATTATTCTTCTAAACAACATGTTCTTCAAGAGTGCTAACTTTATCGTGAAACACCCATAAGTGGGTTTAACGTCTCGTCGACATCGGAGTCATTATAGATACGGTGACACTTAACTTGACACAACTACAGAAACATGGAGAACAGAACTCAGGATGGCCGGAGCCGGCAGTCGAACTCGGATGCTCCCGACTGCGACTCCTGCGTGTTACAGTTGCTCCACCTCGCTCAGTTAGTCACAGCTGGTGTATGAGATAACTACACGGTGTAATCATACCTGCTCTGTGACGACAGTTATGTAAGCAAGGCTCGACGCAGAGCGCTACGTGGTACTTCTACTCTCCGAATGTTAATCTGCGCTGCTTCCGACAATCGCGAAGTCGGTTCCTCTTCAGCATCAAAACCGGACTCGGCGACCAGCGGCATCACGGCATGACTCACCACGACGAAGGACGCCCATACTCGCGCCGTCGATCGCGTGTGTCATTTCACTGGTGATCAAATTGGCCTTGTCTTATCTGACGTCGCTTAGGAACGCCGTTGAGTCATCGTCGGAACCGCATACTTCCCGGAACGAGAAACACCGCTCTCGGTTCTCGCGACTGTTCGCGCAACAGTTTAGAATCGGTTTACAATATTGCAGTTACTATTGTACACAGAGCGAGTAACATCAAAGCAATATTCCATTCATTGTAGCTTTCAAAAACTGACCATCATTGCGATTATTCGCGCTACACTGAAAAACGTTTGAAAAGTAACGCGCGTTAAGGCGGCCGCCTACCTCACGCTTCAATTGCGTTACAGTGTGTTCGTAAACAGTTTTTTTTTTTCACTAAACAATTCCAAGTGTGTCCATTGTGCCAACGTACGAAAAGAAAACAAATTTAAGACAAGGTCGGAACCTCATTGTGAAGTCAATATGCTCATTAAAATCACTGTTTCTAAGCCCTCCAACATGGCTAAAATCAGCCTTTTCAGACTGTCGTACTTCAAAATGTACTAACCGGATATATGTGAGCCTCAGATTGCGACGTGCACTGAAATTTGCTACCGACTTCCCACCAATAAAATTATATGGCCACCGATGTGTATAGTAAAAACCGTTCGGCGGGAACCTTGCACGCAATTTCAGAGCTTGGCTCGTTGAGGCGATGCGGCATTTGATGCCCGTTTCAAGGTCGCCCTTATGTCTCCGTCATTTCTGAGCCTCTGACGCGCAGGTGGACGGTGCCCTTAAAGACATGGATACTAATACAGATAATTTAACACGAACACTGGCTGCAGCAGTAACTATGCCCTAGACAGCAAATCCCGGTTGGTTAAAACGTTCTATGCAAGTGTCATGTTTAAATAAGTGTCCGCTGACACGCTGACAGCGTTGGTTTATCTTCGGAAATATATTTATATTTTTAATGGCCTTTACGTCTTGTCGACAGCGTGCAGCGAAGTCATCAGAGACGGTTGCACAGAGCTATTTACACAAGGACAGGACCTGTGAGTGGAATCGGCAATGGCCTTTGTTAGGAGCTTGGGCTCGAGTTTCTCGGCTTTCGAGAGAAATATTTTTTAAAAATCCATACGAGAGTCAATATCGTAAAATTGTTTCGTAACTTTTTTGCAAATTGGTTTTACTATGCAATGCAATTTTTCGAGACAAACTGTATGATAAGTATAGCTAATTTATAAATTAAAAGAAAATTTCGTTAATTAACTAATTAGCAACTATTTTGCAGTCTTCTGACTCGAGAAAATTAGAATATGCAGTTTAAATCAGCCATAACAAAGTTACTAAGCGATTTTACGATATTGGCTCCCCTTTATGTTTTAAAAAATAATTGTCGTTAAATGCGAAGAAACTCGAGCCCATGCCCTTAAAGAACTATCGCAACATTCGCTTGAGTCGATTGAGGGGAAACCATGGAAAATTGAAAACAAGACGATCAGAGCCGGGAATCAAACCCGGTACTCCCAATTACGGAGTCCAACGCGTTCTCGTTGCTTCACCTCGCTCGGCGATTTCAGTAAATTAAGGATAAGCATACACAAACACACACTTTATACACACACACACACACACACACATATATATATATATATATATATATATATATATATATATATATATATATATATATATATACACACACATATATATATATATATATACACACACACACACACACAAACACACGTGTCCGCTTCCACTTCACGGTCCCATTTCAACAATAATATATACGCGAATAGTTCCAAGATTCTTAACGGTACAATATGGATTTTAAACAAATGTCTGTACATTTCTGTCATTTTTTCTATTGAGCCGTGACTCTTTATCTGTAATATTCTATCTTAAAATGGACCGTGCTGTGTCGCTCTTATCGCTTCCGCACTTCTATGCATCGGACTGATTTATAATTTATGTTGTTGCAACTGTTATAACTAGGGCCACGATTTTGTCGCGAAAAGATTTTTGCCCCACTTTGTTTCAGTGACTTACGTGCACATCGGCAGTTCTGTTTCATGGTTACTGGCAGCGTGTCTTTGTTCAGACATGTTTCTCATTTTACTGCACCAATCAGAATAAGATTATTGTGAGTCTGTACGTGTATAATTTGCCAAGGCCTGTGAGAGTAAAGTCATCCAACCACAGACGATGTAGCAGAGCTGCAGGTGTGCACATGACGCATAGAAACCAAATGTTGCAAAAAAACTTTTCGCCATAAACTCGCGGCTCTAGTTATAACTTTCTTACTTCCGCGCTATAGCTTAATTACTTTCGTGTTCAGTTTAACCTCAAAGTTAATGTCAATTTGTAGTATAAATCATTTACGTTGTCGATTTTTTTGTAGCGGAAGTAAAAGGGACTGCGAAGAAATGCTCAGAATGTGTCTTAATAATAACGAAACGCAATTGACTGGACTCTGGTTTCTTTTATTACGTGAAGCTTACGAATAATTTATTTTTACGTCCACTGCACTAGACACTGTGACTGAAAACAAATGGCTTACATGTAAGCACGTGATTTGAATGTAACGCACGTTGCCCCGCGCCGATCAGCCCCTCCCTGGCATGCGGGCCTATAGATCCGACACTGGCTCCTAAAGTATTCTTTTGTTTCACTTCTACGAACAAAGTACTTGACGCTCTGACTAGCATAAGGGATCAGATGTTAGCAATGCCACTCACGTCAGAAGAACCCATTCACTGACCATATACCGCCTCAGCTGTCGAAAAAAGAATGCCAATATACTCTCAAGTAAAGCCCAGTGCAGACCGAATGTGAGGATCTGCATATTTCGCGTTATTATTAGTAGGGACTGAAAAATGTCGCGATTCCAATTACCTGTAAGTTAGAACCCATTATACTTAGCATACTCAAGCCCCGTCTATTCGTTCATTGTCTGCTGTTCCACTGAGTATCAAATAGTTGACCAATAGTCGGGGCTTCAGTATGCATAGTATAATGGATTCTAACCTACAGGTAATTGGAATCGCGAAATTTTCCAGTCCCTAATTATCAGAGATGATGGTATATCGCGAAAATGTTTCGTGCCAACAAACCCTTGAAAACGTTCAACACTGAAAAAAGAGTATAGTTGTAGGTACTATACTTCTGTTAAAATAGGGAGAACAAAACAGTTTTGTTGTCAGTACTACTCTGGGTAGTTCCTTCAACAATCTGTTTTGTAGAAGTTACCATGTATTGTGTAAAAGCAACAAGACTCTTTGTTTCTTCTACGAAACAGATTGTTGAAGGAACTGTCCAGAGTAGTACCAACAACCAAACTGTTTTGTTGTCCCTATTTTAACAGAAGTATGGTACCTACAACTATACTCTTTTTTCAGTGAAGTTTCTTGCAACATATATGATTCGGTGATATACTTCTGGCACAACGTAGCTGTCTGTAGACCAATAACAGGTATCAAATAATACAATATCGCAATTCTTATTGGCTCAGTCAAAAAGGGTAACAGTTCCAAGTACAAACTTAAGCCAGTAATATTATGGTAAGCTGAACGTATGTTGAATCCCAACAGCCAAGTTTTCCCGCGATAAACCATCATATCTAGTTATTATGTAACAGCACTTAACTCCGAGTAATTCTGTGCTCATCTAACATCAGCTGTTAGCCACCTGAAAGGACTTTTTCAGACAATGATTCAAGGTCAACTGTAAAATTTCAACTTACAGTCACACAAAGGAAAGAAGGTATGGAACCAATAACGTCACAGAGAGTGTTCGCATGAGCATATAATTCACCGTTAACTGTAGTTTCTTTACTGCTTGTATGGTTGGCAGCGAAGTTACCCACTATGGTTCGCGTGTATTTTCATACTTAAATATAAAAATTCTTAAACAAAATCAACCGAAATCGACATACTTGTATTTCATACACTTAATAAAAATTTTTTTATCGAACTATTTGAATTCCTTACCGACTTCATAATTTATCTTACACGTGCAAACAATATGTGGCGTGTCCAGAGAGGTTAGACATTTCCCCTCCATAGCCGGGATGAAAATAGAACTTAAGGCCCTCGCCTACTGGCCGTGTGTTTGTGTGAGTGAGGCACGGCGCCAAGGGCGATATTGACTGGCTCATCTTGTGCGGTATCGCCATTACTGCAAGACACTGAAACGGCGTAGATCACTCGCCTGACTGACACTTTCAGTGGTGACTCCAGCTTTTTATTGGTGGAAAGTTGTAAGCAAAGTCCATTGCATGCTCCTAGAGTATTTTCACACGAGTCCCGCGAGTAGTTTTTCAGATATAACTGATAGAAAATGCTGTTTTCAGCCATTTTGAGGATTATTATAGTCGACGTGATACTTTGAAACGACTCTTTAGGCATTGTTTGGACTGTATTTTCTTTTCGTACGCAACGCATTTTAAGCGCGTGGTAGGCTAGGCCCTTAAGCTGGGCTTTTTTGAGTGCTCACTTTATCCCGAACTACATATATTAACACTAGTATACTGTTTATAAGCAAGTGTGCACCGTGGACCCGGCACCACACCATCTGTGTGTATTGTGGAGGACCGTGTAGCGATCATTAGAGCCACTGATTTCTAGTGAAAGTAATTGTACACCACCATGTTTCGGTGACTTGCGAGTACATCTGCAGCTTAGCTTAAGGGTGTCCAAGTGGCAAAAATTACAATTTGACTTTTATATGAAATAGTGTTAGTTTCATCGACGTTACTTGGGAGTACAGTTTCCTCTTACAAAAAATAGGGTAGCCAGAGGTCCCATTAAGGAGTTTAAAAGTCGAAATTTGCATATTTTCACTCTATACAAAACTACTGCTTGAAATATGTAAATATCCATTACAAATATTTTGTATTTTAAAAAAATAAAAAATTGGTTAATTTTTGTATCTTTTAGCATTTTTTATACAAAATATTTTATAATGTGGTTTTATATGCTTCAAACAGCAGACATGCAGTTTTGATGTGATTTTTTTTAATTTCATTAAATTTACTGGTTTTCAAGTTTTGTATGAATGGGAATTTTAACTTTGAAATGTCATTATGGAAAAACTGGCTGAGATAAATATTTTTCGTAAGAGGAAATTTACTCTCAACTAATGTCGACAAAACTAACCCTATTTTATACAAACATAAAACGATGATTTTTTCCCACTTGAACGTCCTGAATGGTTATTGGCAGCGCGTGTTTGTGAAGATGAGTCGCTCATTTGACTTTGCCAATGAGAATAAGGTTACTGTGACACCACACATCTGTGATTTGCGGGTAGGACCCTAGACTCTGAGCGTTAACAACATCCAATCACTGACCATGAAGCAGAACTGCAGATGTGCACGTACGGCATTGAAACACGTTGCCCATAATGTTTTTCACAAAAAAATCAACGGCTTTAATCATACTCAATGCCGCATCACCAACGTCTTCACAGCGAAGCGGTTTCAACATGTTTCTAGGTACGTAGCCTATGTCTATGTTTCTAACTGAAATGCTAAAGAGTAAGTTCCGAAAAACAATAATTACATGCACGACAATTTTTTTTAATCTGTGCATTTTCTTAAGTAGATGGTTATGCGTATATTTGACAAACCGTCATTTCTTTACTGACTTTGCGATGTCAGTTTCATCTAAACGAGACACACACGCATCGCTTTGTATGTAGTATAATTGGACGGAGTTAAGCAGAAATGAACCAACTGAGACATTCAATGTCAAAGTTTACTGACGTATCTAAACCTTACATTAACCACTTTTTCTCGAATCTTATTTGATTTGAATCTTATGATTTATACTTGTTCGTTTTCATGGGATTCCGTAAGAATTACTTTGTGGATTGGTTCCGTTCTGCATAACTCCGTATAATCTATGTCATTTCAAACCGATGCAGTCTAAAATACTTTAAAAATAAAAGGCTATACTTATTTTCTGACCGTAAACTACAGTTGGTAGACTGTACTTAATTCGACCGCACCTTCTCACAAGCCGTTATCTCCCGCCTCCCCTCCACCTGTGCCGCAGCAGTAGGTCTACAATCCCTGCCTCTTATCAGCAGCTATCACGCGAGCACACGACACTTGTAGCGATAGTCGGCACACACGAGATAGAGGCTGTTCGTCGCACCCTCTGCTTCCGATAGCCAGCAGAGAATGACGAAAGCATGTTAGGGGCGCCACCACTTGATACATCTAGGCTTCGATAAATCACACAAGCTAACATACATATATGGGTAGGTCGATTTATTGCTAGTACAGTAGTCAAATTTTATATTGTTATGAATTGCTAGTACTGTAGTAACATTCTATATTATTAGTTTTTTTTTATCTTATAGTCTATAGGCCCTATTACTTTCAGAAAAAAAATCAAAGGCCTATTAAATGCCGATCATGAAGAATTCTAAGAATACATTTTAATTTCACCAAACGTGAATCCAAGACGTGGGAATTTTGATATGCATTTACCCATTTTGTCCCTAGAGAAAAACTTAGTCTCATAAATATTTCTTCTGCTCAGTGGCCGTTTGAGACAAAATTTTTATTTGTTCCAGTTATTTAACTGGCTAAATTTAAAGCAAATCCACTAAAGTCCTAAATTAAATTTCTTGTAAACGATTGAAACTGAAGAAAAAATTGCTACTTATCCTTAAGTTCCTAGCATCAGGTTAACAGAGAATATACAGATAATAAAATACAATATAATATATTATAATAAAGGGTTTTTTCGTTTCGTTGTCTAAAATTTCTTCATCTATCCGGTTATGTTATTCTTTGCAGATTGTAAACTCGTGGTAGGGACCTCCCTAGATAGGCTGCGTTTGTGTGTGAGACAGGAGCGGTAAGCGTGCCACTAATCGACGTATGTAGTGCATTATCGCCTCTCCGCGCAAGCCACTTATCTGGAGTGTAGTGCTTCACTAGTATATATTTCCCTATGGGACTTTAAACGGCGACTGCATTATTTGATTTATGGGTAGAGACATGAACTTTTCGCGAAAAGAAATTTGCCTCACTTTGTGTCAGTGACTTGTGTGCACGTCTGCAGACTTGCTTCACGGTCAGAGATAGGATGTTTTGACATTCGTGTGTCGTGGGGTTTTACACGCAAATCACAGACGTGTGGTGTTACAGTAACCTTATTGTGATTGGTACAGTCAAATGAGAA
>PNEQ01087763.1:0-18826 GCA_003012365.1 Medauroidea extradentata | reverse complement strand
TTTATGGGCAGCACAGTCCAAAGTCTAACGCTTGTTTCTAAAGTTGTGTTTCTCGAATCCGGTTTTTATTTTTCTAGATATGGCAGTCTGGAAGAGCCATTTTTGGCTGCTTTGAGGTGCCCGAAAATGATGTTTATGATAAACACGCAGAATTTTCAAAACTATAGCGACATAGTTTGAAGTGTGTGTTCTTTTCGTATGTGTACAGATGTAATGCACGTTAAATAATTTCGTAAAAAAAATAATAGCCGTAACTCGCTGCAATATGTTTGAAGGGCAGGTAGGGAGGCCATTAAGACAGACTTATTCAGAATGGTAGTGTATTATTCCAATTAGTATGTACATCAAGTTATGCTATCTATATTATTATTTGCCGCAACAGTTACGCGTATAATTAATCCAGTGGTAAAGAAGGCAGATGTTGCTTAACTGCGCTCACAGAAAATGAAAGACGAACTAAATAATCTCGGGCTGTTCAGAAGAATGAATTGGGAGTGCCAACACACACGAGCCATAGAGTAGAAGCCCGAACAGCAGACGGATTGAGCCGACGGCTTAGCGAGTGCCGCAATCTGTGTCGCGTGGTCTCACAAAGACCGACACTGTGCGATCTAGAACCCTCACACAAGTGTCGGTACTAGGTCGCGTTTATCTTATCAAGGCGGTACTAAGGGCGAGCACGCTTGTTCGCAGGACAGGAGGCAACAGCTGAGAGCCGGCACACAAGACCACTGTAAACATTCCAGCGACAGGCGTTCTGTTCTGTGTGAGCTGTTACGAAATCGTACGTCTCTCAGGAAAAGGCATTGGGTGGAGGAACACGGGGGAAGGGGGAAGGAGTCGGCCAGGGCTTGTTTAAGAAACCTTCCCAGCATTCGCCTGGAGTGACTTCGGAAAAGCCTGGAAAACCGAAATCAGAATGGTCGGAGCCGGAGACCGAACCCGGGTCCTTCCGCACGCGAGACGAGTGTTGTACCACTGCTCCACCACGTTCGCTGTACAAACATTTTTCAGGCAGCTTAACATTTTTAATTTCCTCAAATTCAGATTTTGCGACAGTCTCTTTTGGGATATAATTCCAGGCAAATTGAAGAGGCGGAAGAGTAATTCTGAGTCTTTACAGAATGAGAATGGAAGTAAATTGATGTTGGCCGTCGAGATGATTGATATGAAGTGTCCCGACTCCCGTAAAGCCTCCCCGTCTTAATCTCAGACCTATATAGCAATTTGCGCTAAAATAAAAACACTGGTTTCGCATTGGGGAGTATCCGGGTTCGATTACCGGGCTAGGCAATCCTAACTTCGGTTCTCCAGGGTTTTTTGAAATCACTCCAGCAGGATGGTTCCTTAATACAAACCATGGTCACTTCCTTACACCTTTTTGTCTATATGAGTTACTGGTTTCGTCTCTAACTACCTCAATATTGACTAGACCTAATTACATACCAACAATTTTCAACCTCAACTTAGCTATATAGGCCTAAGTGCTGACAAATATATTTCCTCTGCGTCAGCCCAGGAACATTGTTTCTGTGACCATTAGGCTACAGTAATATCCTCGTGATTTGCCCGCTTAACATAAAATGTGCGTGTGTGTTTCTATGCGTGTTGGTGTATGTATATATGTGTGCGTGCGTGCGTGTGTGTGACACAGTCTGGTAACACTTGTGCAACAGCGTTAGACAATCACTGTAAAAAAAAAAAAACTTTCTCAAATGTTTAGGAAGTTATTATCCCAGACGCAGTATGGGACAGTTACCATACTTCCATCTTGTAAATATGCAAACGTTTATAAATGTTGCAATACAAGTCTGGTAACTTTAGTACACATTTGACTGTTTTATAATTAGGTTTAGGAGTGCTACCATGGATGTCTGGGAAACTATTCTATCATACCTACTTTCTTAGAGCTTCTATACGCAAGTCTGGTAAATTTACAAACTATTTTTTTAGAGTGTATACAAAGAAAAAGTGATAGGGAGAAGAGGGTGTTGTAGTGCTGGAACCGCCCAAATTAACTTTTACATAAAACAGATAAGATGTTGTGAAATATCTCTGCAACACTCTCACTGCAAATCTGAACACAAAAGGTTTTCTTTTTTACTTGGGGAAACTGCAGAGCTACTTTCTACGTACAGTAGATCGTTATGTCTCTCAGTCACCTTGAATACAAGGCCGCCATGTTTTGTGGCATTCACACCAAACTGCAAGCTAATATATGTTCATAATGCTGTAATTGTATACAAATGGACGGGCATGTATAGTTAAAAATCATCACTACTAATAGCTAGGACTTCCTTTCCTTAGGTTTCAAGTCAATTCGAAACTGGACATAAAATTTTTTGTGTGATCATTTGTGTGGTCTAAGATGATTCCTTAACACCCTGCAGAAAGTATGCCAATTGTAACTGGGTATTTACCTACATACAGAATGAGTGAGAGTTCGAGAAAAATTTCATCAAGTTATTAATCACAAAAATATGGGATGAAAATGAAAGTACCGCTTTCCCAAAATGAACATCCAAAAACATTTATTAAACTATTGGTTGTGCAGTGGTCATTGCTTACCTATCAGACCATTTGTCTTTTATTTTTTATGTCAGCAACAAAATTATTTCTCGAGGACAACTCGTCTGAAAACACTCCGACAGTCCAACACTTTCTGTTTATTTTGACATGTTGCATTACAAGCAATTTTGGCAAATTGCTTACAGATACGTGTCAAAAAATTACATACAAATAAATGGACCCAACTTCTGTTTTTTCTATTGAACCACATTTTTGTAAGTACGATCTCCATAAAGTAAAACAATGTTAATGGAAAGTGATTAAACTAAAATACACTACCTTTTAACCAACAATATTTTAAAACAAGAATTTTTGGCGGGTCGTTCACTTAACATCTAGGCCTACCGTATTTTAGAAAAACGTGGTAGGCCTACATACTACTTATATTTATTTCGTATAGTAAAGTTATTTTGTCGGTCAAATCGACACTTACCTTTGTATATACACTAAAATTTCGCAGATTTTAAGGCATGGCCAGGGTTCAAACAACTGTATTCTTAATGGTGTTTTAGTAGTTGGGTCACAATTAGTTTCACCCGTCCTGAAGTGTCTGAATTAAGGGGGAGGGAGGAGTTGTTGAAAACGTAATGAACGAACCTACATTATGAGTAGGAATTGTCAGAGGCGAGCAACTTTTGCGTAATTATTTGACAACAGGCTAGAATTCACTGGCCTATGTTCGTCGGAACACACCCATGACGTTACTGACTTCTGACCTTCGTATCTCTGTATGCTTGAATTACAGTATAGGCCTACTAAACAATTTTAAGTTGACTTTATACCATCCGTTGAAAAAGTCCTTCGGGCGCGTTACTCTAACTGTCAATCAACAAGAGAAGTCAGATGAGAACACACGATTCCAGTCTGCTGTCAGATAATAACTAGAAATGTGTAGGCCTAGGTCTCTAGTTGCTTCTCTATCGTTGGCTCAGCGTCCTCCACGACGTGTCAACCAAGCTTAGAGCCAATTAAGTAAGTTACACGAATTTACAATTTATGCCCTAGTTTGTGCTCAAGAGAAAACACGAATTTTTCAGGTCCTTACACGGTACAATCAGGCAATGACTAGTAGCTGTATGAAAGCATTCAGAACTTGTACCAAAACAGGACATCTTTACCTCAAGGACCTTCTGACATACCACGGAATACATAATGAAGCAATTATAGGCTTGGCATATTAACTGTTGCAAGTACAGCCACAGATATTTAGTCAAAGGCCACACTCTAATGGGCATTAAGTAGACATGCAAAATTCGCATTATTTTTTGTGACAGGCTATACTCCACTGATGTGTACTTGCTCAAGAAAAATCTGTGATTTCATTGCTCACAAGTCTTTATGGGACGTCATTTACGTATTAGACTACTTTACATTTCATTGGCAACTCAGCCGTAGAACCAACAGTCGTTGACTCAAAGTGTTCATCGCTATACAACCCACGACATTGTAGACCAGTGTATAACACGTCGCGGGCAAGCGAACAACAGCTCACAGTCTAGTATGTAATCAGAAAGAAAAACCGCTAAATGTGTAGGTATCTACAAATGAGATTCCCAGTAATATTATCGCTGGACAAAATTCTCTGCTAGGCTTCGCACACCTCTGCAATAGCACAGTGAATCGGTATGGACAGCAGTAAGCGGGCGCCTTGAATTGACAGCAATGGTTAATGTAAGTAATAGAACGACGCTTTTTTTACGCGCTGGAAGCAATAAAAAATGGAAGCAGTACGGTCAACACGACAAGAATAATATCGCCTTTATGCGCGGAGCGCTATATAAACGTGCAGTATTTTCATAAAAATGTTTTTTCCATGGGACTAAGTGGCGATCTAGCAATTCCATTTATGGAAAGTATGATGTAAAGTCAAAGTCAAAGGAATTAATTTATGGTTGTGGTTTACGAACCATGTTAATATTTTTCCATGTATAGTCATCTGAAGAAATTGTTTTTAGACTTTTGAATGGCCCCAAAACCCATTTTTTTGCCACGGTTGCCATTTTTTAAGAACATAGAACTATAAGAATGGTTTGAAAATGGTTTCCTTTTACTGGACACAGTTACTGGGAATCAGTAGAGCCACGATTTTGAGGAGAAAATGTTTTACTCCATTTGGTTTCAACGCCTTATGTGCAGGGGCCTGAAAAATTCACGTTATAATTTGATCACAAACTTTATAAAAAAAACTTATAAGTAGAGACATGCAAAATTCGCGTTATCATTTGGTAGCAGACTAAGCTTCACTTTCCTATACATAACAGAGCATAATCTGCGATTCAACTGACCACGAACTTTATGTGTTGACATTTACGTGTGTTACGTCTTTACAGAGATTGGCCTCTCTACCGTGTAAGCATTCTCCGCGGCAAGTCATGACAATATCAGCCAGTGGGAGACGTCGAACAGGTCTATAGTCACTTGGAGTCTAGTCAGCTGTCTGTAAATAACGCGAATTTTGCATGTCTCTACCTATAAGGTTGAGTCATTTTCTCAATTGGCCTTAGACCTATTTGACAACTCTTGAAGGGCGCTAACCAAAAAATGAAGGCGCAACTAAATGCACATCCAACAAAGTAGCATCGCTGTTTCACCGAACAATCAATGAACATTTGCTGTCTGCTGAGTACATATATATGTTAGAAGTCTAGCCTGCAGGTGAGTGAACACGAGGATATTTCCAATCTCTACTTCTGTGCACATCTGCAGCTCTGCTTTATGGTCAGTGACTGGCTACTGTAACTTGCTATCACTAGAGACCTGAAAACTTGGCGTTTTCTTTCAGACACAGTCTAGGATTCCAACAACTATGTACGTCCGTGCCACTTTCGCAATTGACCGTTGACTTATTTGACATTTCCTTGAAGTCGCTGAGCCAAAAATAACACTGCAACTAAATGCAGGCTCATTTCACTGTGTCAGCGAGCAGGAAATGAACTGCTGCTGTCTGAGTCACGGTCTTAGAATTACAGGTCTGGACACTAGCCTATCTAACAATGCTATTGAGTTGACCCCGTTATGACCTAACTACTCCCTTTGCTATGGTTATGACTGAAAGCGCACTAGCAATGAAGTGTTGTTTTAACATTGCAATATAAGATCGTACTACCAAATCTCCTAGCAGTTCCGACACGTGCTTGCTCCTTGTAGAGCCATTTACACAATGTTAATGCACCCCCAGAGTGCCAGTGGCGCCAATCAGTCATAAGAGGGTCAGTTTTCAACTCAAGTGTCCAGACCTGTTCCTCTATGGCCTTGGTCTGGGTACACATATATTCTTGGAGGCTAGCCTACCGGTCAGTGAACCCGCAAATTTTTTCCGTCTCTAGCTATCACTTGTCTTAGGCTTCTACTGGTGCTGTGAAATACGTCTGGCGAGAACATGCAACAAACCACAATCATATTAGTTCAACAACTTGGAATCCTAATGATAGCTTAGTAATTTATTCCTAGAATAGTGTTCTGATAACTTAGCGAAAGGTCTTCAGTCAAGCTAAACCTTGTACGTATTTAAAAATAATCGCTAAATATAATGTGTAGGCATACATCTCGACACACGCAAATACACGGATATTAGGCTTCGATGTAAGAAAATTAAGCAATGTATGCTTATCTGTCTTATGGCAGATGTTAAAAATAATCTGACTTTATTTAAATGCAAAATACTTACATATCACAAGATAAATATGATTGTTTAGTGTCAGAGATGTAGTTACTAGGTAGACTGCTGTAATGTTTACTGCCTAACATTCCGATACTACCCATTTATTGGCGGAGAAAAAAAAAGTAGCTTGTTTACTGACGAATGTTCCCTTATTGGTGACGGACATTGGTGGACACAGATGTATGGTGTCACAATAACATTATTGTCATTGGTATATTCAAATTAGCGAAGTGTCTGAACAAAGACACGCTGCCAATAAAAATGAAGCATAGCTACCGATGGCCACATAAGATATTTAACAATTTAGTTGTTTCGGCAAACAAAAGAACAAACGTAACACGATACAACATCCGTGCATCAGGACTTCGTCACTCGGTTCCCGACGGGGCCGCGGTGGCCGGATAGTAAGACCATTCGCCTCCCCCAATGCGATCTGGGTTCGATTCCCGGCGGGGTCGGCTCCCGGATTTTCGCATGTTGGAATCATGCCGAACAATGCCGTTGATCGGCGGGTTTTCTCGGGGATATCCTGTTTTCCCCGCCCTTTCATTCCGGTGCTGCTCCATATACTCACCACATGTCACCCCGTGCACACCAGCACTGAAGACTTCGATGACCAAAATCTCTCTCTCACTTGGTTCCCGACAGAGTGGTTGACCGACATCGTTGCAGACTGAAGACTTGTTTTGAAGTGATTAATTTCAAGCGCGAGAACAAGACAGCACTATGTAAGGCGCCACTCCACGGCGCGGGTACGTATACGGTACGTCAGTGACTTCATTAGCAGCAATACAAGGAAGAGCTAGTGCACGGAATCTAATCAAAATTCAATAAAACAATTAAGTAAGAAATCCGTTAATATTCAACATGATAAATCTCCGAGTGACGTGCTGCCACGCCTATGGGATTCCACTGTAGTAAATACTATTAATATTTATTTATTTCGTCTGAGAAGACGAACGTCAACTGCTTTTATTAAGCCCGGAGAAGGCGTCGCCTCTGCTCAGGTTGTGTTGCTTTTCAATGCTACAGCATCCTCTAATTAGTAGTTGCTACAGTCAGTGATTTTTGGTGAAAAGAATTATGCGCCAATTTGTTTCAATGCTTTACGCGCACATCTGCAGCTCTGCTTCGTAGCTATTGGCAGTGTGTCTTCGTGCAGAGGCGTCACTCACTTGAATGTGCCAATCAGAATAAGGTCACTGCGACACCACAGATATGTGAATTGCAGGTAGAAGACACTGACAGTTGAAAACATGCAACCACTGACCATGAAGCAGAACTATAGATGTGCACACAAGACGTTGAAACAAGTTGGCGGAAATTTCATTTCACCAAATATCAGTGTCCCTAGTTATTTCTCATAAATACTTCGTGACTCCCTGGCTACGATATAAGTAGAGCCCACGATTTTTGGCGAAAATAATTCTGCAACTATTTGTTTCAATGTCTTATGTGCACATGTGTAGCTCTGCTTCGTGGTCAGTGATTGGCTGTTTTAAATTCTCAGCGTCTCGGGGTTTTACCCGCAAATCCTAGACGTGTGGTGTCGCAGTAACCTTGTTCCTGTTGGCACAGTCAAATGAGCCACGCCGGTGCAATTATACAATCTGCCAATAATCAAGAACCAGACGTGAAGATGTGCACGTAAGTCATTGAAACAAACTGTTGCAGAATTCTTTTCACCAAAAATCGTGGGCTCTAGTCATAAGTTGTTTTGTGGACTTGAGATTTTATTTTGAAAAATTTTTAAGCACAAAAACTCACTACGTTTCGTTCAACTTTTTCTAAACAATTTTCGCCGTAGCTTTAGAATTTTATAGAAATATTAATTTAAGTTTTTTTTTTCGTTTGACTTGCTGTAAGTGCCAAGTAGTTCTCTCTCTAAGTCAACTGCTAATTAACGACTTAAACAGTGGAGAGATTTTTTTTACAGCGCTTAACAGCGAGCTATAAAGGTCTGGTGAATATGACAAGATGGACGAAGCAACGGCGGAATCCATTGGCGGGGAAAAAGAAAGTACCCCAAGAATACCCGGAGGTTTGCAGCAACGTTACGTTTTCCATAGTGAAAATAGGGAGGGGAGGCGGCCCCGGCGGGAATCCTCACCATGATCGCTTTTGGTGGGAGGCTAGTGGTCTGACCACACCATCGACGTTTAAATCGTCCATCGTCAAATACGTGCATAAGAAAATTAATTCTGTCTTCCTAACCTGAAGTAGGAATAACCATAGCATGGTTTTCTGTGATCCAATACGCATTACTACTTGGTTACCAGGGATTTATCTTCACTTGCTCGTGTAGTCAAACGCATTAATATTTATTTTATTTATTTATTGTCTTATTTTTCAAATGACGAAGTTAAGGCATTGTAGCCTTCTCTTACACTTAATCATTTTTTTACAGGTGTACAAAATAAAATTACATAAACATAGAACTGCCAAAAACTAAGAAAAAATAATTAAAAACTAATGATGACTAACATGTCAATACAACAGACCACTTTACATATTCGTGTGAAGTAGCGACTAATAAACACTCGTACAGAGTTTATGATTTTTCAAAATTATTCCCAACACAAAGTCCTAGCTCGTTGTTATCTGGTGGATTTAGTTTCAGAAATGAGATTTAAACTCTGTTTCGTATACCTTCAGTATATTTTGACAGATCTAAGGGAAACATTATTTTTTTTGTTAAACATGTTTGCTACAATGTTAATCGACATTTTTAGTTCTATGTTTACCTGATATGAAGGGCCAGATCTCTCGCCTCCTGTCTAGACGATCCGAACTCGATCCCCGACGGGTTCGGTCCAGGCATATTTCACATGTGCCGTTGGCCAGCGAGTTTTCTCGGGGAACTCCCGTTTCCCCGCCTTTCTCATTTCGCCGCTGCTCCGCACTCATCCATTCTTCGGGCCGGAGGATGACCGGCATGTCTCGCTAGTCGAGCAGCCGACCCCATCTCCACTCCGGCATTCTCTCATTTACACTGTGACCTTGCCAGAAGGCAGGAACACATGGTGGATTTCATTTCATTGCCCTGGGGTGACCATTCCACCTTTTATATATCTGGCTTTGTCTTGCATCGTGACTAGCAATTAGAGCCATGCATATATTTGGCGACAGACTAGAATTCGCTGGCCTACACTCATCCGAACACACTCCGTGGCATTTAGGGCCGAGAGCTTTTCGCGAGAAGAATTCTGCCCCAGTTTGTTTCAGTGCATTACGTGCACATCTGCTGCTCTGCTTCATGGTTATTGGCAGCGTGTTTCAGGCGAAGTTACGTTTGTCATTAGACTGCGCCAATAAGTATATGGTTACTGCAACACCACACGTGTGTGGTTCGTAGCAAGAACCTCGAGACGGGTGAGAGATAAAACAACCAATCGCTGACTATAAAGCAGAACTGCATGCAGGTGTGCACGTAAAGTACTGAAACAAGCAGGGGCAAAATTATTTTAGCGAAAAGTTAATTGCTTTAGATATTATTAGCTCCGGGCTTTCGTTTCTTCGTGTGCCTGCAATATAGTTACGGCCATGACATTTCATTTATTTCAAAAAATTGCAAATCACTCGAACATTTTTTAACCAAATGCTATGAAAAAATTTTGAGACTGTGTACAGTCATTTGATACACAATTTTCCCAGAGCGATTTTTTTAAATAATGTGCCATTTGCTGGCAAAAAATTATTTCGCTTCATTTTGGTTTATTTTGACAACAAAATATGTGATATTTCGGGGGAGAAAATTCTAAACACTCTTTTGGTGTATTGCAACATATATATATATATATATATATATATATATATATATATATATATTAGTTTTAACATATCTATATAAGTGTTACAACTGTAACAATGAATTTTTGATATAAGTATTAATTAGTGTTTAAAAAAATATTTCGAAACCATTGCAAAACTAAATCTTACAGTTGATCTTGTATCATTGGTTAATAAAGTCCTTCAGGCGCACCACACAAACTGTCGGCCAACAGCTGAAGTCAGAAGAGTACATAGTTACTTGGAATCCAGTTCGCTGTCAGATAATAACACGAAATTTGCAGGTCTCTACTAACATTACATAATGTATAAAGTTCAGCATATTCCGAAATGTCAAATTTTACTAACGAAACAGATCATACCAGCTGCCAGAATAGTGCATGCGTTCATGAAATGGACTATATAACGGTAGCTTACGTGCGTCGTCGGTGCATCGGCCGAGAGGAGGCCCGGGCTCTCGGCGACGTCAAGCCGATGATGTGTGCCGCGACAGGCGACAGGCGGAGAAATGTAAACAAAGCCCTGCGCTCGTTAACCACCCCTCCCACTCTCCCGCCTCCGTCCTTCACAAGGAGAACGTGCCGACTGACAGACATTCCTTTGAAGGCCTGAGGACTGAGGGCCAGTACGAGCGCAGTCAGCGACTTCTTCTGGTCCTGACCTACTTACGAGCTCATAGGCAAGCAAAACGGCGCACGTGGTAGACTTACTTGCAGACGACATGCTGGACAATAAGAAAGTGCAGAACTGTCCAGTGGTGAAGCGTGGAGAGTTCCTAGGCATGTGCTGCTATGACTACACTATACAACTCTTGACTTGTCTGTGGAACTGGCGGGAGTAGAAGCACTCTTCAGCCAGTACAGAGGACAGTCAGCAGCAATGAACGAATTCTCCAGTAACACGCCTTTATTGGGCGTGACCCGCAGTCACATGAAAGGCACGTGCTCAGATTATACAATAGGTAGGGCCACGATTTTGTCGCGAAAAGATTTTTGCCCCACTTTGTTTCAGTGACTCACGTGCACATCGGCAGTTCTGTTTCATGGTTATTGGCAGCGTGTCTTTGTTCAGACATGTTTCTCATTTGACTGCACCAATCAGAGTAAGATTATTGTGAGTCTGTACGTCTATAATTTGCCAAGGCCAGTGAGAGTAAAGTCATCCAACCACAGAAGATGTAGCAGAGCTGCAGGTGTGCACATGACGCATAGAAACCAAATGTTGCAAAAAGCTTTTCGCCATAAACTCGCGGCTCTAACAATAGGGAATGACCTAGCTTGCTTTGGAACATGGCCGCGCTTCGCCAATTGGTCGTACTGAAGCATTGGCATTCATATAATACGATGATTAATTGTAGGTGGAATCCTGGATTCGCTTACAGGGACTCGTATAATACTGGAAACTCGATTCTGTTTCATTATCTAGCGTAAGTATACACAAGCATCTGTTAACGGCCGGTAGCCAAAATCGCATATTTCTGATGATGTCGCATTTCAAGAACATCAAACACCTACAACGAATTTTGCGCTAACGCACAAAAATAGAAATTAAAGAGACTAATGCCACAAAGACGGCAACGTTTGCTATCGTTACCCTTAATCTTAATCAAACAACAACCTTTGTAATATATCTCCATACTACACATTTAAACTCCACTATGCTGCGAATACATAGCAGAAAGCCGCTGACCAAAGACAACAAATTACCGAGGGGCATCTGTTACTCGTATGTTGCGGACAATAGTACAACAAATTTCAATTTAGTTCTTCCACGCAGGCTCAACAACGGTTAAGTAAACGAATACACGCACTACATGGATATCGGCCAATTGCACACGTTTATTTTCTTACATGTAGGTTAGCAGGGACAGGGAGTTTTCACGAAAATATTTTTACACCACTTTGTTTCAGTGTCTTACATGCACACCTGCAGCTCTGCTTCGTGGTCAGTGATTGGATGTTTTAACTTCCAGTGTCTTAGAGTTCTAACCGCAAATCACAGACGAGTGGTGTCGCAGTTAACCTTGCTGTGATTGGCACCCAGAAATAAATCCGCAATAAAATGAGGATCAAACGACAACGCTTCTCAGTAGTGAAAACACGCGAGTCAAGACAGCGCGTCAAATTTAGATGACGAAACTGTAGTCCATAGGCAGCAGTACAGCACATGTTTCGTGTGTATTCATCAATACAGGATTTTCACATTTTATCTGTTTTTCCTTACGCTAAATCCACAAGATTTTAAAGATAATACTCTCAGAACAACAAAGTGTAATCCACTCCCCTCCATTTTTTTCACTGTACAATGAAAACTAACGGAAATAAAAAAGTCACAGCAAGCAACGAGGAAAGCAAATATAAAATCTTGAGCGTGGTAGTGAGTATTACTCTGCTGTTTCTCAAAGTCGTTAAGTTATGGGAAATGTAATTCTTACAGACGACTGTTCAACACAATGTGATAGCAAGTGGCGTATAGAAGAGCACAAATAAAAACATCAAATGCATTTCTAAACTACGTATCAATGGCTCACTGGACAGTTGAAGAATGATCTCGTTGTTCAAAGGTAATGCGTCAGTGACGTCTAGACAATTAGGTCATCTCTTAAAAATAATGTTCTACTAATAGTTACGACCATATCTTTTGATACAAACGCTCTTAATAATCACAGTTCTCCGAGATCACGTAGTTTTATATCTAATCAGCGCTTACCTCCAACGATTATAGGCTCTACTGGTTTCCTACTAGGAATACACAACCGACCTCCAACAGGAAAGCTCTAAACTACTTAATAGTGTTCCAAACGTATTTTGAACTAAACTGTACACCGCTCGGCTCCATTCCTACGTGAGGTCGCGGTGGCCAAATGGTCATAGCATTCGCCACCCACCAAAGCGATCCGGGATCAAAAGCAAAACGCAATACAGATAATTTAGCTAAGTTAGAGCACGTTATTTAATAAATTAGTGTTAATTCTTGCGTTTAGAACTGTCACCTCGTACATTAATTATTCTTTAAGTGCCTTCCGGAGGCTAATTTCCACGTACACAGGTTGTCGAGGAACAAACGCATGATAAGCTCACCACGCGAAACCTGGACCAAACTGCAGACGGAAATGTCAGTGGTAAATGTTGAACGACGACATTTTACGTGCACAATTTGGCAGAAATGTACAGATCAAGTCCCTTGTTACGCTCTACGTCCAAGTATTATTTATGTACAGTACGTTACATTAAGTAAACGTAGAATCATGTTTAGACTTCTCTCGGGATTTTTGACCTGCACCCATAATACGCAGGTCAGAACAGTAACTTACTAGTAAGATAAGTAAGATATATGTAGAGCGCAAGATAACACTATAGCCTACTGCTTTGTTGTCACATTGTGCATATAAATAATGTCATAATAAAACGTTTTTACACTAACATTTTCTTGTCCAAGTTAGCACAGGATTCGTGTGGTGGGCTTACCATACTGCTGATTCAAGGCAACCTGTGTAGATGCTTCCGTTTATCTTAACATTTTTCACTTTTAAGTGTAGAAATCTGTTGTGTTATAGACTTAATAAGTTTCTTTGCTTGTAACAGTCCCAATTCACCAGCCACCATCATGGATAAAACACAGTCATTCTGGTTTGGTAAAACTACTAGTGGCCCAAATGCCGCAAAATGACAGACAACAGACAGGTTCACGTACTATGACAGACCCACAATTAGGCGTTACACTCGCATATTGCTTCTTCGTGTTGTAACACCTATCCTGATTTTGGGCGGTTGCAGTGGAGAACTCTGCTGTCGTGACACGTTCACTGAGTAATCGAGGGTCGTTGTTTGGTATTCCTGACCTGGTTTCAACACAAGGTAGGAAGGCGTGTCCATGGTGGGCTGCTACGTTAAGGCCTGGCCACGATAAGGTCAGAACAACACGTATTCTCATATCGAAATTCTAGGGGACTCTATTCGTGGTGCGCAACCTCACTGCGCCGCTATAGCTCTGGCTCACAAGGACGACGTGAAACCGCTTAACTCATTCATTTTACATTTATCTACGAAAAGAGCACACACTTGAAACTAAGTTTCCATAATCTTCAAAATTCAGCACGCTTGATACAAACATGACTTTCGAACATTATTTTCGGATGTCTCACGATGTCAAAAAGACGGAATTTTTAGACCGCTGTAACTACGAAAATACTACCTGAATTTGTTAAGTGCACATCGAAAGGCGTGCGTTGGCCTTTACTTCATACTATCTGAAAATAAAATTGTATGGTCACCGCTTAGAGTCCCATAGGAAAAAAGACTACAACGAAAACCTTGCACGCCAGTTTGGTGAGCTGCGAATAAAGGCGATACGTTTCTTGTCAATAGTGGTATTCTGGCTCTTATCGCACCGCTGTTCGCACGCGTCAATCACGGAAATTTGAGAACTGCGACTCCAAGGTGTTATAGGCAGTCAGCCGTCTGTGGCCATGACGGCTTGGAGGAGCCGACCTTGAACCCGGCCGAAGCTGCCGGCACGCGACGGCTCGCAGACGCAGTGTCCGCCCCCGCGGCAGAGCTCTGGCTCCGTGCTCGACAACACGGCCATCGACCCTCTCTCCCTCCGTACAATCGATCCCCGGTGCACGCACACGCGGCGTCGCACGCCACGCACGACTTGTCGAAATGAAGTACGTACACAAACAATCGTCAAGTGGAGATTTCACGCTCCATGTTTAGAGTATATGTGCACGTAGTGGCCTTAATAATACAGAGATAAATCATGTACAAGACCTGGAATGGAGCATCTCCACAAGGATATTGCAGCTATTCTTAGGCCATGTCTCAATTCACCCAAAGAGTGCTCTTTTGTGCTCTCGCTGTCGCAAATAAGTCACAACTACGTCACAGAGAGCACTGAAGTTGTATACTCGCTCTCGCTCTCTCGTGCTCTCTGACGTACGCCATCTTTAATACAACTATAATTTGAGGTTAAAGAAGAAACGTGCGTCATATATTGCGAATATTTCAATTTCTATACACAAACAATTATTTCCAGTCAACAGTTACTTACGGCGAGAAATTACGGTAACACTTTCGGCCCTAATATGCATTTAAATACACAAAATAATACATTTCGGCATCTCCAACCTACCGCTATTCCCCACTTGAAATATGACGCCTGTAAGTTTAAAAATTATTATTATAATTGCCCAAAAATGTAATAAATGTGTTTGTAACTTGTATTAAAAAAGTTTACGCACTTGTAACCTCTGCACCATTTGTTTACAAATACGAGAGAGCTTCGCCTCATCTGGAGAGAGCGAGAGCATCAGAGAGCAAACAACAACTCTCTTTTGTTGTTTTGCAAAAAGAGTACTCTCTCAACAGAGTACTCTTTGAATTGAGACAGGACCTTAGAATGCGCTAGAGAACTCGGATGTAAATGCTGCAGAGAAATACTTGTTCTTAAATATGGGCTAAAACTGTTCCCTAGGATTACCATTTTTTTCCATGCTTACGTCAAGAAAACTTGTCAGTATTATGCGTATCCAGGCCGTCAAGTGGCGTACTGAGCTTCGGGAGATGACGTATATTCGAATAAAGCCACCATATTGGATAATTTTACTTTTCTGATTTTTAAATTCTGAGAAGAAAAGTGTAAACTGTGTGCTTATAGCGCGAATTCTATCTACCTTGCGCTACAATACAAACATCGAAGTTGAACTTTTAACTTTCACTTAGGCCGCAATCAGTCGAGAAAATTAAGAAACAAAATTGTTTGGCCGATTGCGGTCTTAGCATACGCTAAAAGTCCAAAGGCTATGCTTGTACTCTAGCGCAAGATAAATGGAATTCATGCTATAATCTCAAATTTCACACTTTTCTTCCTCGAATCAAAAAAAGCGAAAAATAAAATAACTAACATGGCGACTGATACTCCACCTTTAACGTGAATGAATGATGTCTGTTTAGGAATGGCATTCAAAGAATGTTACACATGTGCATGCCCGTTTCAGTGCCTCCACTAATCTTTAAAACTTATTTTTGTAATGGTGCAAATTGTTTTTGCAGTCCTTCACAGGCATAAAAGTATTAATGTATCATATTGAAACAAAAATTTGGTTATAGCTGTGGAAACGCGAGAGTATCAGGTTCTTTTCTAAGTGTGGTTATATTAGGTAGGCCTAACCTGCTGGAGTGAGGTAAATTATTCAATCATGTGTCAAAATTTGCTAGATCACAATGTTATGTCTAAAAGCCTGTAAGTGAATCAGGGTACCGTGGCTAATTGTAGCAGACGAGAAAATTTGGCGTTATTATTTGGCGACAAACTATAATTGACTGGCCTGTACTCACCGGAACACACTCCATCACTCCCGGCCTCTGTATATTTGTGTGGCAGCCTTACAAGATAGTAAGTAGACTATGTTTTAGTCGACTATATCACTGGTTGAAAGTGAATGTGAAAGTAAAGAGATTTTGGCCAGCACTCTACACCTAGGTCTTTAGCGTTAGTGATGGGTGGCATGACGTCAGTATGGAGCGACGCCGGAATGAATGGTCGGGGGAAACGACTGATCCCAGAGAAAACCCGCCTACCCACGGCATCGTCCGGCACGATTTCACATGTGAAAATCCGGGGACCGACCCCGCCGAGAATATAACCCAGATGGTGGGAGGCAGGTTCTCTAGCCACTACATCAGCCGCGGCTTCATCACGGGCTGAAAAGTCATTCAGGCGCCCCAAACAAACAACCGGCGAACAGAAGCTGCCAGATGAGCACACAGTTACTTGGAAGTCCAGGCTGCTGTCAGATAATAGCACGAAATTTGCATGTCTCTACTGATTGTTCGTTTGAAAACTCTACTCGGGCTTCTGTTTGAACAAACGCCTACGGTTGAAATTCCGTATGTTCTGCCCGGTCTAACCTTGAGACTTCAACATAACCTCAGAGAAGTACGGCAACAAGTGTTGCGCGAGGTTGGGAAAGGACACCGTGGACGGACACTGGCAGTGGGTGTCCTTGTAGGGACTGCCCACTCTTCTGTTCTCGGCGAAGACCGAGTATACACCTCCTGTACGCTACGTGCCGTGTATAGAGACAATTACAGGACGTCCCACGCGGCCGTCATGCTCGTTGCAACCGACTTGCCAGTTCCGACTTCTTCCACTCGAATCTGCTGGTCCTGTGTCTAGAGAGGAGGAAGTCTGTTTCTGGAGAAGTCTCACAATATGGACGTTAATTACTTGAGAACGGAATCTCGCAGTTTTAAACTGTTATTTCGTCTATTCAATACTGGGATCTAGTTTCAACATTCGAAATTGGGTCTCTGTAATAATTGTAAATGAAACTCTTAATTCTGGGATTAAGCTTTGAAAATGAGCGTCCAGAGTAGGCCTAATCAATAGACAGGAAATTTTCGCGAAAAGGTTTTTGCGCCACTTTGTTTCAGAGCCTTACGTGCACACCTGCAGCTATATTTTATTATTATTCGCAGTGTGGATTTGTGCAGAGGCTTCTTTCATTTGACTGTGCCAATCAGAACTAGGTTACTGCATTCCCACACGTCTGTGATTTGCAGGTAAAACCCCAAGACGCCGAGAGTTAAAACATCTAATCACTGACCGTGAAGAACTACAGGTGTGCACGTAAGGCACTAAAACAAAGTGGTGCAAAAATATTTTCTCGAAAACTTCCGGTCTCTAGTAATCAGTAGTAAATCTTGGCTGGGAGAAACTGAATCAATAATTTGAGGAAAAAAAAATTCTATCGAAATGAGTTGTAGGTGTTATAATTTCTTTTACAGAGGTAGACAATAACATATTGTGTTTCTCAAAATAACTAATAGTTCAATGCCTTACACTCGCAAAGAACACTTAATGTGGTTTAGTAATACACGTATTTATCTATGTACAAAATTATAACACCCACAACTCATTTTGGTAGAAAATTGACTTATGTTGTTTCTCAAATGAATGATTCAAATGGTAACTGCTGTACTATACTGGAAGCAAATTAGGTTGCTTTAATATATATTCAAGTTCAACACCTGTCACGGTTCGAAAATTTTCGGCACCTAGTTGAATATCTTGTCGTATAGTAGTACCTATTACAATCAGCAAGTTCTGTCGACTTTGGCCTCTGATATAGCCGTGCCACGCGAAAGCCTCTAGCTTATGACTAGGGACTTCATTAATTCGCGTTTTATTTTGGGCACCAGCTATAATTCAAAAAGTTCCCGCCGCTCTCGCAAATTAGCCTAGACTTATTTGTAGAGACCTGAAAAATTCGCGTTTTCACTTTGGCACAAGCTGTTCCTACAATTGTAAGTTTCTATCACTTTCGCAATTGGCCTCTTACTTACTTGATCTCTCCTGGAAGTCTCTGAGCCAAAAATAAATTTGTAACTATTACAGACCTATGTAACTCTAACAGCAAGCAGCTAGTGAGCATCTACTGTCTACTTCAGTTCATAAATATCCTTGCAGGCTAGCCTACAGGTCAGTGAACCCGCGAATTATTCCCGTCTCTACTTATAGCTTATGTACAATGGAATGTCGAAATAAAAATTACCCTGTTTTTGGAATTTGTCCACTGTAAAAAATATACGATTCAGAGAGAAGAAATAAGTAGAGACATGAACTTTTCGCGAAAAGGAATTTGCCTCACTTTGTGTCAGTGACTTGTGTGCACGTCTGCAGACTTGCTTCACGGTCAGAGATTGGATGTTTTGACATTCGTGTGTCGTGGGGTTTTACACGCAAATCACAGACGTGTGGTGTTACAGTAACCTTATTGTGATTGGTACAGTCAAATGAGAAACG
>PNEQ01087762.1:37221-67061 GCA_003012365.1 Medauroidea extradentata | reverse complement strand
ATATAGATAGATTTTACATTTTTAGTTATTAAAAATATTAGGGGTTATGTATACATGTATACTGCATATCATGTGAACCTTACGAATGTCGAGCCGAAGGTTGCCGAGCATGGCCGAAGATTGCCGAAGGTTAACGAGCTTGGCCGAGCATACCCGATGAATTTTTTAACTAAATAATTGTTATATAAAATTATATAAAACGTTTTTATTAAATAGTTTTTACAAAGATTTTATTTTTATTAAATTAATTTTTTAATGCATGTGGAGTTAGGATGGAATGCAAATTCAAAATTTTTTGGAAGACTCGGAAGAAACCTCCAAGATGGCGGTCGGAACAAGATGGCAGAATTTTTAAACTTTTTTTTTTAATTTTTAAATTTTTTTTATTTTTCGAAAATTGACGTCATTAAAGATGGTGGCCGGAAACAAGATGGCGGCCGGAAACAAGATGGCGGCCGGAAACAAGATGGCGGCCGGAAACAAGATGGCGTCGGGTTACAGGGGTCAAAGGTCTAGGTCACGGGGTCAAAGGTCAAGGTCAACCACACAACCACAGCCCCCAGACCCTGTGCCCGGACCGCCATTTTCATACTACTTATGTTCTTCAACAATGGTTCGTTATTCATGTCAACTTATTTTCTTATTGTGGAGTTATTTTAATGCTCAGAAACTATATTTATGGAAATAAACATTAATATCAGTTTTACCTTATTGTGAGAATTAATATTAATATAAGTAAAAAAATCGGAGCTACCCGGATTCGAAGCTTTAGCGTCTGTCTGCCGAATAAGTTATCTACTTCCTTATGAAAAAAAAATGTATTTAAACTGAAATGCTTTGGAAAATCACAAATTTGTTAATTTTAGACTATTCGGGCTTATAATTACTGGTGGGTTATTTAGTATTCTTACTGCTACAATTTTTAATTTTCTGTATGGTTCTACTGTTTTTGTACTCTCTCTCTACTCTCTCTCTCTTTTAATTAAAAACTATATTCGGCCAGCAAGCGGTAAAATACGTTGTAACGTGTGTAGCCACCAGTAGGACTTAACTGCGTATGCGTAATTATATTAGGGCAAGGAAAAATCATAGATTAGTCACGAATAGTCCTGCACATAAATCCTTATAAAACGTTTAGGAATACGGGTGTTAGTGCCTAATTCTAACTATACACATAACAACTCTACGTAATGGTTAACTTTATCATGAAAACTAAATTCAATTGAAAAATTTTAATTAGTAAATCGGAATTCACTTAATTACTATTGAATTCAAGCAATTTAACAACACTTTTCAAAAGTTTTATACTAAAATTTATACAATTTTGTTTTATTGTGCAAATCATATTTTTCAAGGTTTGTTGCTAGGGTTTAATCTTTCATTTGGGACTTGAATTCTTAAAATCGGACATATACGTCTCACGATATAAATTAAGGAACCTGACGTGACGTGGTGTTTTCATGTACTGCTGGGTGCGGAGTGTCCGGGATTCCAGCTAGGAGACAACCTTAACTAGTTTCAGCATAAACCGTTTATTCTGGTTACAGCTTAACTTGCGTGTAAAGTGGATAATTTTAGTGACATTGATATTTTCGCTTAATAAAATATTTGAACAATCACTTCGCGTAATTTCATCGACATCGCCTTCTAAGCGTTGTAGGAGTCGATTTGAATTATAACTAAAAAAATACGTGCACAAAATGTTCCTTAACTGCCTACTTAGTTTTTCTTCGAACGCTTCACCTAGCCATCCGCTTTGACGTTGTAAAAATATTGGCGAAATAACCCTGAGAATCACTAGATGGTCCAATCCAAAGAAATGATGCCATAATTCGATCACAACAGCACGAGAAAATATTACAATCCTTATTATTGTAGATGTAACTCCTTTTGTGAACGATAATATGTCTGTAGAATTACTTGTTCGCAACTCTCAAAGAATTTTGCAGTAAACCGTTGTAAAATATCCTTGGCCGCAATAGTGAACACTGCACATTGACTGAACTTTATCGGAGACTTATTTTTTAAATATAATGTTCGAAAAAATAAAATAATACTTATAACATCTTGCAGACCTTTGACTTTGAATTGACGTAATATAAAAGCATTAATGTTTGGAAAAAAATCGCAGTAATACTTGGTGGATGTGTGGCTACTAGCTGTTAATTCCACGGCAGTAAAAAAGAGTTTGTTTGCCTGAGACTATATAACAGTCTACATTCGATAGAAGAATGTAAACAAAGCTGTATAAAAGTCCTCTATCAACTATTAAAACCATTTATATCAGCCAATAAAGTCCCTCACGAAACTGCTGATTCCGAGAAATGTAACTGGACAGAACGATTTATACAAACCTGAAGCTTTTTAAGAGTTAATTGACTTGTTTGGTTGGATTCAACGGTTTTCTCAACACACGAACATCAGCTTTGTTCATCGACTCACTTCTGTCATAGGCTAGTGAACTTAGTCGATTTTCTACTGCAGTGTTGTTACTGGCTCAGTTGTGAGATAGGCGAATTTTAAATACACGTGTCTTTGAATTCAATATGCTTATCATATATACCTTGAAAACATCGAGTCCTTCGTGAGTTATCGTGGTAAGACTTGACTGACTTCTCTTTGTTGTTACTGTCATCGGAAACTTAGTCGTAGAGTCAATTTGGCTCACGTAGTGGAACTTAAGCTTCGCTTTACCGCACATATATGATTCGGCTGTCGACAGGTAAGTGCTGAGAAATCCATTGCAAATAGTCAAGATAGTAGCAAGAAAGGTAAATATTTTGATACATGTTTCGTCACATAGTATTTTCGTTATATGCCAGCATCTTTTACGTCGCATGATGTGTTCGGCCTCTAAGAGTCAAAACTGTACCAATGGTAGAGGACTAGGTCTAAGTTCGGAGATAGGAAAAAAATAATCGGAGACTTGTAGGTATGTACCTATCTGCCAGCCTATTCGACCGCACTCTTAGAGAAAAAGAGAGAATTACAGCAGTATTTCAAGCACCATTGTCATTGTATGTATCGGAACTGGCGATTGCCAATTTTAACAGTTAATATAAGGGTCAATTAAATATCGCTTTTTATGGTTGAGGAGCTGTGAGAAGGTTTTGCAGCCTTTTAACCGCGAGGTCTTAAGGCCTCGCTCTTTAGTTTAGCAGTGGTTTCGAATATATTTTTTTAACGCAAATTATATCAACCCTTTTTTCTGGCAGTTTTAACACTTATATATCGTGGTTTGTATCTGAATTTTTCTGTTGCAATACATCAAACAGATTTTTAGATTTTTTACCATGACATAGCACATATTTTGTTGTCAAAATAAGCTAAAATGAAGAAAAATAATTTTTTGCTAGCAAACGGTACGTTATTTAACAAAAAAAAAAAAACCTTCTGGTAAAATTTTGTATCATATGACTGTACACAGTCTCAAATTTTTTTCAAAGCATTTGGTTAAATTATGTACGAGTTATTTGTAACTGTTTGAAATAAATGAAAGATTAAGGCCTTAAGAGCCGGAGGGGAACTTGAGGTGAAGGGTCAACCCAGCATCCATGCCCGAGCCGGGATTCAAAACCAGGACCTCTCGCGTCGTAGACCGACGCCTAAGCGGAGGCCAGCTTGTTTTTTATGGGTGCAACGCAATATCTGCACGTTTGTTGCGTCTGGTTGCGTCAGGGGTGGGTAAAAAACTGTTTTTAACATGCGCCTATCAAGTACTTCAACGCAAGTTCATTCATTTGCTCGCGCGTGCGTTATTAAAAAACGTGGGCGTGTATTCAGTCCAACTGTGGCTAGAGGTGCAAGTAAAAGGGCAGTTATTTATTGAGTATAGCGCAGTTCCAAAACTCGTCTTGTCCATCAACAAGGAAAAATGAGTTCTGAACAGTTTTGTGTATCTTTTAAACGTGCACTGAAGTTGACGTGATGGTAATTTCCAAAACTCGCCGTATTCAATAACAGATACACTTTGAAAAACTGCTTTGGCCATGTCACAAATGGGCTCGCAAATAAGTTTTTCGCGATTTGCTCTGTTTTAGTGAAAGTGGACAAGACGATTTTTGGAACTGGACTTATTTATTTATTTATTTTGCTATGTCCCTGCGCTGCGTCGGTGCAACTATCAAGTAGTAGTATTTAATCGTGGTCCTTAGGTGTCACTTATTGCTATGGGGTGTGTGTTGGTACCATTATTGGTACGTTGTTTATGGAAATAAAACGTCGTTTATGACGATGGTTTACCTATTTCAAAATACTGAGTTTCAAGTCCTGTACAAATTGTATTACTGGGTAGCAACGTAATCCAACTATTCGTTGTGGCAATGAAACTCAAGCCATTGTCACAACGCATTTTATAATTGCAGATTACGTTTGTGTATGCGTTTCATTGCTAGGAAATTGTTTGTTGAAATTGTAAAAATTTAATATTTCAAACTGAAATTAGTTTGGGAGTACCTGCATAATATGATTTATTGTTTAATTAACCATAGGTAATCCCATAAATCTGATCTCATAGGGGAAATATAAATGGGATAAACGTTGTAGTAGTGATGCAGAGTGAAGTACGACGACGGCAGTGTGTTTACCTTCATGTGCCATTACGACAGAAAATTGTTTAACTTGTGGCCACGATTAGCTTTGCGCATGCGGGATGTGACTTGTCGTATGAGACCGAATATGTGGGATATCCTGTGTGTATGTATGTGCATATGTATGTACGTATGTACGTATTGTTGCGTGCTATGTACCTGGAGGCCAGTGGTCGGCGGCTGTTTCGTAACACTTTGTGGACTGGCCCCTGGCTCATATACTCGGCGGCTACGTGATGGAAGACACGCCGAAGCTACGTCATAGATACCTGTCCCAACTGCGTTTTAACCCTACGAGGGCGGCCTACGTGACTCAAGTAATGTCCGAAACATGTAGTAATGTCTACTTTTAGACCCCTGTGATGCGGTACTTCCCGTACTGTTTGCCTAGTATATAAGGGCTGAATCGACAAATTCGGGGAGAGTTCGCTATTGGTAGTGCTAGAGGAAGGTGCTACGCCTGTGGAGAGAGACTGGTGAAGACATCTTGGTGACGTCAGAGTTTACTGTGAGGCGGCAGGCGGCTACCTTCGGAGCAGTGTTAGGCGAATCAAGAGGGCTGCTGCGGCGGGCTGACGAGCGAAGAGGAGGTGCGCGACGGGAGTCGAACCGAAGACCTCAAGAGTGAAGACAGCGGTGCACTCGGGGTGCTGCGCAGCACATGGTGAGCCATCACCACTTCGGACTGATAAGGTTGTACATTGTCCCTATTTGAAAGACTGTTGATTGGATATATGACTGAATTTTATTGTGATTTGTAATTTTCAATTAATTGATGGTAGACTTTATTGTGATTTAATTGTCCAAGCTAATTAACGTGTCTGGGACACAGGAGTAATTGTGTGCATAACTAATTGTGTTGTGAGAGTTATAGTTGATTACTATTTTGTGTATTTCTTAGCTTTGTGAGCTATTAAATCCAGTACTTAATTTAACTCTTTTATTTCTAATTATAACACCTCTATCCCAAAGAACTCATGGGAATTGCCCACATGAAAAGTTTGTGCTCTCAAACTTGTAACAGTATATATGTATGAATGTATGTATGAATGTATGTATGAATGAATGTATGTATATATGTATGTATGTATTTATAGGTGTGTGTATGTGTACAAAAAATGGACAAAGTACTAATACATTTTATTTATTGAAGAGAAGCACTGTTCATTCACAGAAAACAAATGTCATTTCTTTTTGGTTTTCGTATTTACTCCGCCAAAATCATGGGAGCGAATTACGTTTTCCAGGATGCGATTTTTTTCTAAGGCGGTCTCTTTTTTACTGAACTCTACTTATAAAAGCCCTTGATTTTATGCTTGACTATTATTATGAAGGTTGACATGTCTTGCTTGCCATTTCTTTCCAATTTTTGGAAAAAATATATCAGGTTTAACACGGGGCAATATGCGTGAAATCCTGCGCGAGATGATAATATTGTATAAAAAAATTCCCTTGCAAAATGTTGTACAAGGAACATCTGACATGAAATGAAGTGATAGAGAATGTCCTATTTTTTCAAGGTAGGCGATGCAAGTTGTGCGAAGGTAATAAGATTATTGGCCCCTGTGTGTTGGCAAGGCACTACACCAAGCAAAGAGGCATAAAGTCTGAAGTGTGCGAAGAGCAAAACAGGAAAAGAGAACTTGCTTAAAAATAACATTTTATAATTAAATTGAAGATCAGGCAGATATTATACATGCACAATAAACAATCTGTTAAATAAGAGCCTAATTACACATCTAACACCCAAAAACGTGAAGACAGATGAATCGTCAAGTCAGGACATATTTATTCTGATATACAATAAGTAGGGACAGGGAAATTTCGCGAATTCAACGACTTGCACGTTAGAATCAACTATCCTATGCACACTCAAGCCCCGACCTTAGCTGCTACTCACTGGGACAGCTGACGATGAACGAATGGACGGGGCTCGAGTATGAATAGTAAAATGGATTCTAGCCTGCAGGTCATTGAATTCGGGAAAATTTTCTGTCCCTAACATTAAGACAAGACAATACAACTTTTATTGTACTCAATGAGTTTAGCCACTCAGTATGCATTGAGGGAAATCCACATTAGTACTATAATATTGATAGTGTATAGCAACGAGCTATATAGTAAACATAGAGAGGCGGAAACAGCAATCTCCAAGGCTCTGAGGTTAAGCCCAATTGAACGTGGTATTTTGAATCTAGATAAAATGGCGGACTCTTATTTCCGGTCGAGAGACGAGAGCAATTATGCTTATTTAAACATTATTAAAGTATAATATATTACAATAATTATTGGTATTTTTTCCTGTGTTTAGCGGGGACATAGTGGAGCTATAAAGTAACGGATTTAATGCGAACATAATGACGGATTATTAACATAATGTTGCCACACTGCTGTTCGCCATGTTGTCTGGGGTCAAAACAGCCGTTCAATTGGGCTTCACTTTGGAAGCGTTTCCGCCCCTCTATGTTAACTATATAGCTCATTGGTGTATAGTGTACTGAAAAAATCCCTTGTCTTTTCATCTTTTGTGATTTGACTTCATAGACATACAGCATACTTGCAACTGGAATGTTATTTAAATTAAACCAGTTATTTTCTGTCGGAATCACTTGAAGTAAATGCCATATTTCGAAATACTTACATCCTTATGTTTTATTGTTGGGCTGTTAAATACTTCTAACGCAAGAAAGAATTAACTTTGAAAGCTATACGTGTGAACACGTTACGAATCAAATGTATGTGGCATTCTCTTATGGAATTGCACCTTCGATATGTTGCCTAAACATGCCTTGTGTCGTGTGATACGTACTGTAAAGGGCAAAGACCATTCTCATTTCTTGACGGTTGTGGTGGACAGTACTCTGGGTTCGATTCCAGGTGGTGCCGTTCCAGGTTCCATAGTGTGGGAAACATGACGGGCGTAGCCGTTCGTCAACGGGTTTTATAAGGGTGCTCCCGTGCATTCCGCACTTCACAATCGGTTCATGCCATATACTTACCAGCTCTCAAGACCTCACTGATAAAATAGCTGGCTAAATCATTCGCTCCACTTCCGATTCTCGGGGAAGTAGAGATATTTAGTTTGTTAAGTTACGGGCGCGGTCTACTGCAATTTTCATCACCACGTTTTTATTTTTATTTTTGTACCAGTTTTCTTCTTGTTTTAGGCACAGAATGTGACTTATTTTTACTCCTATAGATATTTTTATCTCGCACAATTTTTGCATAATGGTTTGTTAAAGTCAAAATTTGCGTTTTACCGTTTTAAGGACGCCACTAAAACCAACTCACTTACCAATCTGAAAAAATTCACAGTGAATAGCGGTGTTGTTGGCTACAAATTCAGCTATGTTAACCATAAAATAAAGTATTTTTATATTTAAAAAAAATTATTGCATTTTTAAAATTTTTATTTTAAAGGTCAGCATTGTTATTTACATACAAAACATTTTTATTCTTTACTTTTATGTGCAAGACATTGTAGCCTGCGACGTCATTATCTACTGTGATTTTTTTTAGTTTGGTGTGTCAGTTGGTTTTAGTGTAGTCCTTACAACGGAAACATGCAAATTTTGATTAACAAGCCATTACACGAAAATTATGGGAAATAAAAACAATTATAAGAGTCAAATTTAGTCACATGTTGTGTCTAAAATAACAAAAAAATATCTGGTACAAATAAAATATAATAAAAATGACAATTGCAGTAGACCGCGCCCTTAACATTCGACGTTCTTTACCATTCTCACGATTTTGAGTTTTGAGTTTTGACTGAGGCACTGAGTCCAGTGATAATAATCAGTATTTAAGAATGATTAGCTTAATGGTTGTGTATATATGTGGTAATGATCAGTATCCTCTTGTTGCAGTATTCACTCCTGAAAATAGTTTAGCATCACCCCCATATCTTACGTGTTACACACCTTCAGCTGAACGCATTAGTTGTGTATTTCTATGTAGAGTAAGATTAATATGTGTTTCGGTGTATAATGTGATGTACATTCTGTGGTCCCACCTAATAATCAAGCAAACGGTTGCACGCCAAAAATCTAGGTGGTGGGAAAATAATATTTGGTAATGTTAATTTTTTTAAGAGAGGAATCTTCGCCGGTTTCAAATTTCCGCGTTTGACGTGTGGGAAAAGCTGAGCAATAAGAGTCAGCGAGAGTACCACGTTCTTAGGGAAGCATCCCAAATAGCAAATATCAACTGGCCCACTTGTGCAAATCTTATCGTGATAAGCAGCCCACAGGCAGTAAACATTCGGAATGCACCCGTGGCCCCATGTAGCATACATGATGCATTGATGCATAATGAAATCACCCACACATTAACCATAAGTGTACCAAAAGTATTCTTACTATGCTCAGATGCTTATGGGTTTGTTTGCTAAGTCTGAGTGTGGACTGTATACTGAAATATGTCAGTCTTTTTAAACTAAGCTGTTCACATTAAAATTATTTCAGTATAACGACTCACATATTTACTGACATGGCCTGATTAACAACAATTCCAGCAAAAATAGATGATCGTACTATCGAACGTTGGCCATTTTTGCAAACAGTTGGCCAACTGGCGTGCAAGGTTTTAGTTGTAGTCTTTTCCCTAAGGGACTTTAAGTGGTAAATAGCGATCTTTTTTTTGGGGGGGGGGAAGAATTTTGCCACACTTTGTTTCGGTGTATTGTATCCACGTCTGCAGTTCTGTTTCGTGGCCAGTGATTGGATACTTTAACCCTCGCGAACCTTGGGATTCTACCGGCAAATCACAGACGTGTGGTGTTGCAGGAACGTTATTGTAATTGGCTCAGTCAAATGATATAGTACGGCTCTTCACATAGACATGATGTCAATAACCATGAAGCAGGACTGAAGATGTGCACGTAAGGCACTGAAACAAATCAGGGCAAAATTATTTTCGCGAAATACAAATGTCCCTAGTGGTAACAATAAAATCTAATTTTTTGGGTAGTATTAAATAAAGGCCAACGCATGATCTCTCGTTTTGCATTTCACGATTTAATGTGTATTTCCGGAGTTAACAGCAGCCTGCAAAAGTCGGTTTTGGCCATTTTGAGAGGTCAAAAAATCACGTTTCAAACAAATTCGCTAAAATTTTAAAAACATAAAAGCATTGTTTCAAGTGTGTGTTATTTTTGTAGATAAACGTAATATAAATAAGTTAAGCGGTTTCACGTAAACATAGAATACGCGTGATACGCCATAACAACGTTAATGAGCCAGGGTTTACGATAAACAAACAAGGCTACGCGATGTACTAATTTTTAATACAATTAGTTGTCAGAGTACGCGAGGCCTTCGCCTGCTTTTGTGTAATTTGTTATGGCTGCGTGAGTTTATATTTGATAAGATGGGCGTTTCCCTGATTCCACGAAGTCGTGAATTTCTCTAAAACAGTGGAGGTGACGTATTGCGTTATGTTGCAATCTGAGTAATGACTGCCGGGAGAGCCCGTGATGGTCTCGAGGGATGGTACATTCGTCGTGAGAGCTGGAGAGACAGGTGTGCCAACCAGAGTCGTAACTCACTGTGCTGTTGTTGTTATCTCGGAAGTGTTGGTATTGTGTGGTCGACCCCTTGGAGGGGCACATCGCCTGCGAGGAAGAACTGACCTTCATTTGTCGTCCGTCGTAGCGCAGGGCGTGTCCCACCTTCGTGGCGTCGAGGCCGGTCACGACAGCCTTCCAATCACCCGGACGATGCAGACAGCACCGGCGCGAACTGGAGGAACAAAGGCTTTGTGAAGAGTGTCGGGTATCGGTGGTACACGGGAAATTAGACCTTAAGAGGATTCTCTAACAAGATGTTCTCTGTAAACTCAACGTTTGTGCATATTCACATATGTCTAAAATTAACCGTTCTATAATCATATTTTTCTGTCCAGAATAGGTTAAAGAAAACGTTATCTTCAGACACCACATTTTGCTTTAGTCCTATCGTAGTCATTAAAAAGAGATAGAGAGAAAGTGAAAATAACTAAAAATGGCATGATAATGGCACTGGCGTTTGCCTCTTAAAGGCAGAGGAGTAAAATGCGTCCTGGAGTCTGTAGTTCGATAATTTGGTTTCTGATACATTCTATAATAAAACGCTGTTACGGATCTTATTTGTGTGCTATTTGACTACAATTACTGCGCTCGGCGGCTGTAAGGCCTACTCTTAAGGGTGCGGTCTACCGCAATATTCATCACCAATTTTTTATTTTTTATTTGTACCAGATATTTTCTTCTTATTTTAGACACAAAATGTGACTAAATTTAGCTCTTATGAAATTTTTTAATCTGTCATACTTTTCGCGTAATGGCTTGTTTAAAGTCATAATTTGCATGTTTCCGTTTTAACGACAACACTAAAACCAACTGATATACAAAACTTAAAAAAATCACAGTGGATAAAGACATTGCAAGCTACAATGTCATGCTCATAAAAATGAGGAATAAACATTATTTGCATTTTTTTTAAAAAATATTGCATTTTTTACATTTTTATTTTCAGTTTCAGAATGTTTTTATAATTCAAATCATTTTTATTCTTCATCTTTATGAGCATGACATTGTAGCCTGCAATGTCTTTATTCACTGTGATTTTTTAAGTTTGGTATGTCAGTTGGTTTTAATGTAGTCGTTAAAACGGAAACATGCAAAATATGACTTTAACAAGCAATTACACGAAAACTATGAGAGATACAAAAATTTCGTAGAAGCCAAATTTAGACGCATTTTGTGCCTAAAATAAGAAATAAATATCTGCTACAGTAAAAAAATAAAAAATGGTGATGCAAATTGTGGTAGACCGAGCTCTTAAGGGGCCCGCCTACATAGCGCCTTAGCGGCCGTTCGACTTCATGGGCGTGGAGTTTTCCCCCACAAAAGCGGGATTGGCTCAACCCCTGTTGTGGAGGAGGTTGTCTCTCGCTCTCTCTGTTGTCCTCTCGGCTCGGTCTCGCGAATCCTTCAATTTTCCGCAACACTGGCTGCATATTTGCGCAGGACACTTATTACAAAAACAAGATTTCCTCAAAATTTTCAGTTGTTACAAGGTACAAACAGTCATGGGATCAAAAGATAGATCTACTAAGGTTAAATGGTTTTAAGTAAAAATAACGGCATTACATAAGCCGGAAAAGGCACTAATTTGGAATGTTAAGGCCCTATTTTCTAATTACTTAAGACACTGATAGAACTGAAACCATTTACCCTTATTTTGAGATACCTTAATACATTTTATACGTCAAACACACAATCTCACGACTAATATTTTGTGTGAAAAATGATTCTCCTAGACCTCTACATCACAACTTTCATGGCAGGTAGGCGGGCCCCTTAATGTTCATCACTTGCATCATTGCTTCTATGCGCAAGGTTTTTCATCTGACGTCCTTCTTTCCCTTGAGGACATCTATTTTGGAAAGCGGTTCCAGTCTGTCCTGTAGCTGTGTTCTGTAACCCGTTATACGCGAAACTACAAATTACGGTACAGACATGATAACGAAATTCGCTTGATGAACCGCGAGAAGCGTACCGAGGATGTAATTCTGTAACAGCAGTGTAAAATGGTGACCCGGCATATATCGTTACATGTTGATATTACCGATCGCTTCAGCTAACCACGATTAACGCTGTTAACTGGCCAAATGCGCCCAACGAAACATGAACAAGAGAGAGACGGAACACCGATATACCAGATAAAGAAGTCGTTTGTAAAGAAATAAAAGAACTGCGTTAATTGCTCACACCCATGTATGCAATTCATAGATTAAAATAATCACGATTGAACAAACATTTCATAATTTTCTATTTATCTATTATTATTTACGTTTAGAAATGTCGTTCTACATGTTTACTGTAATCTACCCCGTGTTTATGAAACAATTTAAATTATATTGTGGCATGATTGAAATACAAACAAAAGAGTATTACAAGTCTACGATAATACCGTGATATGCATTAATATCGTAATAAACCACGTTCCGAGCCTCACAAAATTGTACACTAAATTCATTAGGTGACCAACAGATAACAGGCATTAGTTGTTTCGGCAATAAATCACCAATGTATCACATATAAGATCACAATTAATATAAGTTTAGCGTATTTCTGGTACTGTAGTGCGAAGCTTAGTATCACAAAGTATGGTAGGTTTATCCTACTGAGTACTATAATACGTAATATTGTTGCAAAATGTTTAACAACACTGCGAAGTGTATACAAAACGATTTATGTGGGTATGTTTTGTAAAGACAAATAACGAACACACCATTAATATTTTTCCACACCTCTGCAGCTCCATGATCACACACAGTTTCCGTTAAATTTTTTTTTGTTCACAGTACGTTAATGAAAATTATTTTCAATAGATAACTCTGATTACGGTACGAACACATGTAGCAAACTAAAAATAAATATGTAAGAAGTTTTGGAAAATGTCTCGTGAACGACATTAAATCGCACGAAGCTGAGTAAACGAGTAGCTCGGAACATACATTTATGTCAGTAGGGGCCATTATCTGACGACTTTTTGAGCATAACTGTGCTTCATAAATAATATCTGATTAATTCAAAGAATAAATATCATTCGAAACACACCAAGCATGATTGGTAGAATGTGACAATCCCTTCTAGGGCATAGCCAGTTGGGTACCGACATCCCGGTTTGCCTGTTTAAACGGCTGTGTATCACATTATCTGAACATTAATACCGCAACTACGGTGGTTTTAAAACCAGTACAGCTATTAAATATCTGTAACTTGTGCGATCATGTTGGTATTATTATTAATATATCATCTTAATATATAAAATTAAGTGTCCTGACTGACATACTCACTCACTCATCAACGCACTGCTAAAACCGCTGGACCTAGAATCATGACAATTTTAGGGAAGCTATATCTTGGCCCGTAGGCATCCACTAAGAATGGATTTTTCGAAATTCGATAATTAAGGTGGTGAAAAGGAGTGAAATGTGTTTTAAAAGAATCCCTGACATCTCAATAACCGGGAAAGCTATCATAATTTTTATCAACTTCGCAATATTGCTCAAAGAAATGCATATTTTCGAAATTTTCGATTTTGCGAAATTCGAAATTTAAGGGTTTGAAAAACCGTAAAATGTGTTTTTCATTAATCCGTGATTTATACTAAACCATTTCAGATAGTGAGGTAATATTTTCTTTTAAATGATGCTTAAATAAATATCTAAAAATAATTTTTTGAATTTTTCGAAATTTGTCCTTAAAAGCTGTTGAAAAAAAATAAAACGTGTTTTAATTAATCCCACTTATCTCCTAAACCAGTGGAAATATTGAAATTATTTTTGCTTTAAAATAAATCTTACTTAGTTATCAAAAAAGTAATTACAGGATTTTTCTAAATTCGTCTTTGAAAGCTGTTAAAATTATAAAATGTATTTTCAAATAATCCTCTACCGCTTATAGCCATTAATATATCAAGATGTTTTTTGATAAGAATGAAGCTTATTCAAATATCTACAAATTAAATTCAGGATTGTATGAAATTCGAAAATTAAAGATGTGAAAAGCAGTAAAATGTTACAGTCTCCCGAAAAAATAGAATGATCACGGAGAAATTATTTTACAGTTGTTAATTTTTTTTCAACCTACTCATAAATAAAACCTCTTTGGACTGTAGCCTGTAAATACGAAAGAATTATCACGGCCTGCCTTTAAGCATTCACTCAGATATTGTATAAAGTTTGTTGTGTGGGAGGGGTGGGGTTATGGGTTCGTATCCCGTGCAAGACTATGCGATGGGAATTACTATGACATCATACGAGCATATTGGTCAAAGTTTAGGTAGGAAACCAGTGTTTTCTAAAAACCAGCAGGAAGAAATAGCAAAACACGTGATTTCGATGGCAAAAGCATTTTATGGAATCTCACCAGCAGGTTTGAGGAGGACTGCTTTTGAGTATCCAGAAAAGAACAATATTGGCCATATATTTTGCAAAGAAAAGCGTGAAGCTGGCGAAGATTGGCTCAAAAGATTCTTAAAAAGAAATCCATATGTTAGTATTAGAAAGCCAGAACCTTCTAGTATTAATCGCATTGCTGGTTTCAATAAAGAAAACGTTTATTTATATTTCTCAAATTTGTCTCAGCTTATGGATAAATATTAGTTTCAAGCATCTAAAATCTTCAATGTAGATGCAAGTGGTATTACCTGCGTACAAAAACCGGGGTTAGTACTAGCTCCTAAAGGACAGAAACAAATAGGTTTTGCCACAAGTGGTAAAAGAGGCAGAACCACAACGATTTGCTGTGCAATGGATGCTGTTGGATCATATGTGCCACCTATGATGATTTTCCCAGGTTGTAGATTACAAACAGCATGCCGCCAGGGTGGACCAGAAGGAACTGCATATGCCTGTTCCAAATCGGGGTGGATGACGGAAGAATTGTTTCTATTGTGGCTGCAACATTTTGTATCTTTCGTTAAACCAACCTCATCAGAACCTGCACTTTTAATCCTAGATAATCATTCTAGTCACATATCTTTACAGGCATATAATTATAGCAAGGAAAATTGTGTAGTCATGCTTTCGCTACCTCCTCACACCTCACATAGACTTCAGTCTCTCGACATCAAATTTTTTGGGCCCCTTAAAGGGTCGTTTAACAAAGCATGTGATGTTCACTTGAGAGAGCTTCCTAAACTTCTAACGCCTGATATACCACAACTCTTCCAGAGAGCATACCTGAAGGTTGCGAATATAAATAAAGCCATCTACGGATTCAAGGCAGCTGGAATTTATCCACTGAACCCAGAAATCGTCGGCGTGAACCTCCTGAATTATCTTGGGGATTTGAGGACCGTTGAGGAATGTCCAGCAACAGAACAGGAAGAGGAAGCTGCTCCTTCAATGGACTGTCGTTCTCCATCCACTTCTTGTGTGCAAGAAAATCGTACAAATGATAACCATGTCGCCATCGCAGATATTTCACCAATACCAGGTTCTTCGGGAATAAGGTCTAGGCCAAAGGCATCACGTGAAGGGCGGAAGAAGCAGCATTCAGAACACTTGACATCTACACCATCGAAGGAAATTAATATTAGAGGAAAAGGCGAAGAAGAGAAAAATAAAAGAAATGAAGAAAGTAAATATAACTGTATCTCCGCATAAGGTAAAACTGTCAGACAACTGTCATACAAATCACGGCAAGGAAGTTCTTCAGATGATGAAGATGAAGACGCAGAAGGAGAAGAAGGAATCAGCTATGAAGACACAGATAATGATATGGACATTCTTGACATTGTAGACAATGATGAGTGCTGAGAGTAAATGAAGAATTATGCTGTGTTTGAGGGGAATTCGGGCGCGACAGGGAGTTGTTGTATAAATGCTATAATGTAAAATGTGCCAACTGGACTCACAAAGACTACAGTTCCTGGTAGAAAATGGGTGTCGCGTATCAGTAGAGATGGGGAAATTTCGCGAATTCAATTACATGCATGTTAGAATCAAATATCCTATGCATACTTAAGTCCCGACCTTTTGTCCACTAGCTGCTACTCAGTGAATAGCAGACAATGAACGAATAGACAGGGCTTGAGTATGTATGGGATATTTATTTGATTCTAACATGCAGGTCACTGAATCCGCGAAATTTCACCATCTCTACGTATCAGTGTGACTTTTGTGTTTGAAGCTTGAACGTACTGAATAGTGTAAATGACGGTCAAATTTTTTGTATTGAAACTAATGATCAGTGTTAATGTTAATATTTAGATCCAAAGTAGTGTCTTGTATGTTTCCAATAATATTGTTCTATTTTAAGACAATGTAATTTATGTTATGTTGAAAGGGCCAGCAATTTTTAAGTGTATTTGAAATTATAGTCAAATTTTAAATGTACGTAGGCCTACAATTTAAAGAATATTATGTAGTTAACTATGAGCTCTTCTTAGCTCATAATAATTCAGAGGTCTGTGATATGATAGGCCCTACTTGGTCACGTATAAGGGCTGCACTCGGAAAGACTAGCTGCTAGGAGAACAGTGAGGTTTCTTGTGTGAATTTCTAACAACTATTTGTGAAATGTTATTATGCTACTGTTTCTATTGAAACATATGTTAGTTAACATTCATTATAGTTTCATACCAATGTAGTGAATTTTGTGTAATTTTCCAGTAAATTTTCTTTTATTTTAGTATATTCATTTAATGTTCTACTGATTTTCAATTTACTAAGGACTTTTCTTCCATTGAATGAAGTTACAATATAAAGCAAATAGCTCAGTCTTTGAAGCCTCAAAATTACTAAATTATACTACTGTAAATAAATTTTATACTTAATTTAAAAAAATTTGTTATTTTGTTATAATCCGGAACAACGTGTTTGCTATTACCCCGGATGTCGGGGTAACAGCGAACAATGCAGTCTATTTTATAATTCATATTTTAAGCCACTATTATTTTCATTTAGATCTCGTCAAGTGGAATAATCGTAGAAAAATAATGTTTGTTTCTGTTCCAAAGTTGATATCGACCAATTTTGCTCCCATATTTAGTATTTCGAATTAAAAAATCAAGTGTTTGCGATCTCTCGGCCTCCCTTAACATTTTACTGCTTTTCACATCCTTAATTTTCGAATTTCATTAAATCCTGAATTTGATTTGTAGATATTTACATAAGCTTCAATTTTATCAAAAATCATCTCGATATCTCAACGGATATAAGCGTTACAGATGATTATTTGAAAACACATTTTTTTACAGTTTTAAGGACGAATTTCGAAAAATCCTGAATTTACTCTTTTATATTTACGTAAGCTTTATTTTAAATCAAAAACCATTTCAATATTTTCACTGGATTAGGAGAACTTTCAAGAGGGAATTTCGAAAAATTCTAAAAACACTTTTTAGATATTTACTTAAGCTTCATTTAAAAAAATCACATCTCTATCTGAAATGGTTTAGGAAAAATCATGGATTAATGAAAAACACATTTCACGGCTTTTCACCCCCTTAATTTTCGAATTTCGTAAAATCGAAAAATTCGCAAATATGCATTTCTTTGGGCAATATTATGATGTTAAAATAATATGATATATTTTCCGGTTAGTTATATATCAGGGATTCTTTGAAAACACATTTCACCCCCTTTCACCCTCTTAAATATATAATTTCAAAAAATCCATTCTTAGTGGGTGCCTATAGGCCAAGGGGCAGCTTCCCTTAAATGGCATGGTTTTAGGTCTAGCGGTTTGGGCTTTGCGTTGATGAGTGAATAAGCGAGTGAGTGAGTGAGTGAGTGTGTCAGTCAGGACACATCATTTTGTGTATTAAGATTGAAACCCTGAATCTTTGGGTTCAATACAAACTAAGAAGGTAAACAAGTTTATTGCAGACGCAAGAGTAGCTACAGTAGTGCTAGAATTAAATTTAAAAAAAAAATTACATATCAATCTGTGTTGTTTCCTTTTATTAAATCGATTCTCAAGCAACAACGAAAATATAAGAATATGTTACTAGCCCGAATAACCTAAGAGAAAAACACACCCAACATGGGTATAATACTTCTGAAATGACAAGCTGCAAACATACCCCCGAAATATATGCAAACAGAACTACCTGCCAAGAAACGGCGCAAACAACCTTAATTTACGGCCCCGTGAACACGAGACAAACACTATTAATTTTGCGTGACCACACATTCGATCATAAACCCCCTATGCATTACATAGAACCTTCCTCGGGCATAGCAACATGCTACTCTAAGTTAAATGAATACATAACTTAGCCCACCCTAACGCCCAGCCATCTCTGAGCCATCCTAACGCCCGGCCATCTGTGACTGGCACCAGTATTTATAGCAGCTCTGCCACATCCCCTGAGTTTCTTGACCAATGGTGAATCATCTCGAATGATCTTGGAGAAGGTTGTTAAAATCGCAGCTCCGAGGCGGACATGCAGCGACACCATGAAACACAATTGCAGTTGGCAATCCTGGAGAGCGTAGCTCCCGCCCTGATGACGTTAAAGGGGCTCGCCAAGTCAGCAGACAGGCGGGCGTTCAAAATAGTTCCGGGCTTCGGCAATCTTCGACAAGCTCCGATACGGGGTTCACACTGGCCACACCATGCCAATGAGCGCCGGGCGCACCGAAGTCGTCACGACCAAACAGTGTTAGCGAAGGCGTGAAGTACAGCGACATACACGCCCTGCTTCATTTTGCTGCACGAAGTCTTGAAGCTACGACGAGAAAATCGGGGCCGCCATGCTGGTATAGCCATCGTTCTGCGCAGGGAATCTTTGCCGTGCCTCAGCCATACATGCAACAGCAAGGTAGGAATAAATCCAAGCACACAAATTCCTCCTCAAGTGACGCTTAATGTAGAAAACAGGCGTAAATATGAGCATATATTGCAGAAATTAATGCAGGCGTAAAACTGGCAGTTTTATGTAGTACTGACTTAGATGAGACACTCGTGTGTGTGTGTGTATATATATATATATATATATATATATATATATATATATATATATATATATATATATATATATATATATATAAGGTTACACAACTTAAAATGTATCGTCCCTCGCTCTCTTAATGAAGGTATATCTTACGAAACCTTCGTTAGGTATAGACAATATTAATCTGAGAGGCAAGCTGCGCAGCTTTCATGTCCAACGCCCGACGTGGAACTAAATGGGTTATGTGACAACTAGAGAGAGAGAGATAGAGAGGTAAGGGAAGCGTTGACGTGAAATTTAGTTGAAAGACCAGGCTGGACACAAAGCCGTTCACAGATTAGCTGCTGCCATGGCGACCAGGCAGCTAGAAACCAACTCTGGTTACTAATTACGCTTTGAACTTACTCGGGCCTTCCTTGACCATACATACAAAGTAAAAGCGACTGAAAAGCGACTGTCTTTCTTCTTCGAGAGTTGTTATGCGAGCAGAGAAAAACTTTTACTGGATACTACTCGGTATTTTATAATAATATATGCTGATGAATATCACTGAAGGAATTTCCCACTTTTTAGAAAATTACTCAGCGCTACCAAGGGATTTCAGTAAATTTAAAACTTGCCAATACCCATTTATTCCTGATATTATTCCAGTGGCTAAATGTCTATATTCAACATTTTTCCGAGCAGGATCTTCGGGGTTGTAACAGGAAATTTTTCAAGAATAGGTATGCATACTATAGATCCAGCTCATGTTACGCTAATGTTTCTTATTCCACGTTTACGCTAACCCACCAACAAACACGATCCTCCAAATCCCAAATTCTTGTTGGTCATTCCTGTTCTCTAAGGTAATCTACTCTGTCTATTCCTGCTTATTCCCACAAGTTACTAGCAAAGCAGAAACACGTTAAATCTTACTGTTAGAAGTGTCATAGGTATTATATGCAGGGAAAAATATTTTTTGTTCTCAGTTAGAAAAAATTGCGTTCTGTTATTATCAATTATACCTATATGACACGTGTAAATTTCAATTCACGAACAGCAGAATATTTCTCTTATTTTGGAGGCATTTTTTGCAATATTCCACTAATTAAATGTATAATTCGTTATTTCTGGGTACTTTTAAAACCCTTACTTTCTCAGGCAACATTCAAACCGTAACTTACACCACAATATAATTCCCTTGGTACTGTTTACGAGCCAACATTTTTTTGGTTGAGTTTTATGATTTAATATCGACATAAATAACTATGATATTAACGGAAATTTAATATTTTCGTTTTCTTTTCAAACAAGAACTAAAATTTTTAACATTTAATATTGTACCCAACAAATTTCAAAATATTATTTCAATATGATGTTCTATCTAAACCACTTCTTTAAATCATAACGCCACTAAGCTATTTATTTGGAATCTGACACTTCGTTTTCCATCAAGGTTTAATGTTTTGCAATTTTTACTTCGAATTATGTAATATAATTCAAAACAAAACTACCAGCGCATCAGATAATGAATTTCCATAAAACGTCTTTAATCCGTATTGCTGTCATCAGCAACTATTTATTAAATTATTCACTTACAAAATTTATCTTGAAGACAGGATGGAAATTTAACGATTCTAACATATCCTTACTCTCATTTGAATAACCAAATGAAAAATACAATTGATAACATACTGAAATACGTCAATCAATACAGTAGATAATACACTACGTACACAATACAATAGTTGATACAAATAATAGAAGGAAACACAGTACAATTAAGTTACTAATGCATAATTGAGGGCACAGGTCATTCGAAATAAAGTGAACACTAAATATTTAACCTTTGAAAAATATCACTAGCCTTTATTGTATATAATTCAAAATTAACTATAGTTTCCTTACCACTTGTATTGCTGGAAACGAAAACGAACTAACCGAATGTAGTTCCGTGCATTTTCCTATTTAAATACAACAATACTGAAATAAAATCAATTGAAGTCAACCTATTTCAATTTTACATAATTAATAATTTTTTTATCAAACTGTACAGGTTCCTACCGACTGCACAGTTTGTCTAACATGCGCAAACATCAAGTGACGTGTCCAGAGTGGTTAGACATTCCCCGTCGTTAGCCGTTACGCATGGAAAGATACGAATTGGCATAAAATATAAATTTATCAGGGCTTTCTTGTGTGCTCGCTTTATCCCTAACCATATACACATCTGTTAATTTGGGATGAAGCATAACTAGCACATGCAGTGTGTGTGGTATTCAATGAAATAGTGTCTGGGAGATTTGTCGTAAACATAGTATTGTTTATATTTGTTGATCTTTTTTTCTAGTAAGTTAATATGAATTTGCATTTTATCCTGTAGTTCTTACCAAGAGTGCTTTTTTTTTTCGTGTGTGAACTGTGCATAAACGGTATTGTACTATTTTTTTTAAGTTTGTATGACAAAATTTAATGGTTTCTACTCTTGCAATTACCTTAAATAATGTGTGTTTGTACAGTTGATAGATCCTTTTAAAACCATTTAACATGACTTTTTTTAACTGATTCAAAATTATAAAATGTAAAAACATATAAATAAATACTCATTCTTAATCTCCCTTAGAATCCGAATCACTCCTCATGAATTTTTGTCTTTGCCGGATTCAAGGTTCTGCAAGATTTTTTTTGAAAATACAGAAGATAAATTTACTACATTAACTAGCATTATGCACAATATATCAGAATAATTAAAGTATAAATATGCAATATATTATAATAACTAAAGTAGCAATTATTCCTTGAGTTTTATTGAAACCATTTAACACTTGCAACAATTAGGTAACACAATTCAAATACTATTACTGTTAACAGTAATGCTCATATAAAGGGATTTTTTTATAGTTACGTCACTGTTCCTTTGATCGGTAGCCTCCTCTTTAAACTAGTCCTGCCCAGCTGTATTGGGGAACATGCGCTTTCTTCGAAGGGGCGTCGAAAATCGTCTTACCTGAATTCAGCACTCCGCACGTCGCTGTGCATCTTTCTTCTATATCCACTTATCTTCTCTGTGCTTTAAGCGCATTGCTTTGAGCATTTGAGAAACGTATACGAAATGAAAGAACTTTGTGTAGCGATACGCGAAACTGGATACGGCACGCATGCAACAAAAGACGTGACGTTTAGGGCTTCAAAATGATATAGTGCACTTCATAATGTAGCTATGTTATTTCTGCACTGCATATATTTCGTTATGTTCTATTCACCTTTAAATTAAGCAAGTTAAAACATATTCTATTTTGTGACTCGGTACTTCGTAAATACTCGTTCAAATTAAATTTCTGTCTCTTCTTTTCTTGAATTTCTTCCAACACCCTCTCTTCTCCTTTTAACAAATCCTTTCAAAGTCACTGAAACAATATCTTCTCAAGCTTCGGGAAATGACACATTAGGAAGCTGAAACGAACGTAAATTAAAATGAATACTGATGAATAAACAAAGCATGAGGTGAGGTGGAAAAATAAATCGTGATCGGTCACAATGTAATTATAAATGCTATCTCTCTTCAAATATCTTATTGAGTTATAATTGACTGTGTCCTCTTTAGTATTTCCGTATCTATTCTTGTTGAGGTCAGACAACTCGCCTCCCCCTCCTCGACAATGTAGACTCGTGTTCGATTTCTGAAGAGGTATTCGCAATTTTTAATGGTGGAAATGCGGTGGATTTAGCCGTTTGCTGACTAGTTATATCGGGATTATGGCGTTTCTGAGCCCCTGCACTTCACTGCTACTCCACCCTCATTTCATCTCACTCCATCTATTCTTCGGGCCGACTAGGCGACAGGAGTGTCTCTCAGGTAGGTACCTATAATTTGTTTCATAGTAAATTATGACAGCTTAGGCACTTTTAATGCAATGCCATTCACAATGCACAATCAAACTTACTGTGCGCACAGTCAAATGAGAATATCGCGTTCATTTTGGAACAAACAATGTCGACTTCATTTCATTAGACACGTAAAACGCTTAAAAATTATATTCCTCGGAAATTTCCAAATTTACTGAAGTAATGTGAGGCAGAGCATTGATCCTTTTTCATCTTAATCACGGCTTTCTCTTATCTTGACTGATGTGAGACACGCCGAGGGCGAGTTTAATTTTTCTATACTTGTAACAGAAGACTTAAAAACATGTTAGTGTAAACTGTAAACTGGGTAGAAACATTAAACACCTCCGAAAACCTACTAACAATAATCAGCATGCCTACAAATTATGCAGTAAGATGTTCGGCAAGACGTTATTGGGTCTTCAAGCACAGTGAACAATTCACTCATAAAACTAATGATCTGCTACTTATAAACGATCAAAGCGGGGACAAAGTGAGAGGGTCGGAACAAGTTCTCTTATATTAGTATGTGTAAAGTTATTTCACATATTTAAAATGTGCTTACACAGAACACAGTTTATGTCAGAAACAGACTCCCTCTCTGCTCTACGGCCTATCATATCGTAGGCTTTGTATTATGATCTAGTAGTATAGCATTGACTACGGAATGACATACTTACCATCCCTTGAGTCTTAACTTCCCTGTGTATACTCTTTTTGAGATAATAATTTTTTAAGCTTAAACGAGAGAAGATGTCATCAATTTGTTTGGCAGTTTTGTTTAAATTAGTTTTTGTCATGATAGCTTATTTTTTAAAGTCCAGAAACCACACGGTTTCGACCAATAAGTCAGTTTGAAAAAATTTCGTTGATTACGCAATTACCTAAAACCGTAATACTTACTGCCTTGAAAAAATTAGCCACCATATTGAAAGTCATTTTAAACAAAACTACCAAACCCATTTTTTTTAATATCTGCTCTCGTTTAGACTTTAAAAAAATTATATAAAAACCGTATAAACATGGAGATATGTCCTTAACCGGACAAACCAAGCCGCGGCACGTCAAAAAACCTCGCTGAAATCTGGTGGGAATTTGTTGACATCTGGAAGTGTGTCCGCCTTCGCAGGATTGTCTCGTGCGCGGGTACCGCCGTGGATTTTGCAAGACGGGTTCTAATAATTTGACAGAGCGAAGTGACGCAAAGGTAACACGTTGGAGACTCGCATTTGGGGAGACCCGAGTTAGACCCTTGGCTCCGGTGATCTTTATTTCGGTGTACTATGATTCACTGAAATCACTCCAAAGGCCATGACCGACTCCGTATCTAGTTTGTAACCTTGTGTAAAGTTGACTGGATTTATTTGCTGGGACATACTCTATTGCAAAATAAATGACTGTCAAAAGAAGATCTTTAGTTTTCTTTTGACAGTCATATATTTCGCAATGGAGTATGTCCAAGCAAATAAATCCAGTCATGCACTCCCATTGCACAGTTCTTTCAAAGATCATATCTTGTGTAAAGTTGTGTACACTGTCTCTAATGATCTTGCTGTCGATGAGACGTATAACCAAATAAAAAGAAAACTCAAATTATGATGATTCGTGAATCTTCTGATCCATTGTCGAGGCCAGTAGCGCAGATACGTCTGTGACGGTTGAACAATGTGTGACTCTCAAATAACCTCCCCTAGCTCAAGGGGACCTGCTGCCTGCTCGGGTGCCTAGCTAGGTGGTTACCTCCAGATGACGAGCTAAAGTGAGGAAATCCTGGGTGTCATCTCTGCCTAGTTTACCGAGATTGGTAAATACCTTCCAGGCAATGTGAAGCCCAAGGCAACTCATGATAATTTTAGCCGGGATTCTGGGCTGATATAAGGAAGTGCTACCCTGTTTATGTTTTATGATAATTATTTTGAGCTTAAACGAGAGTACATATCACAACTATGTTTGGCAGCTCTTTTTAAAATGGTTTTTGTCATGATAGTTAATTTTTTTTATGACAAGTGTTATAAGGTTTTGAGTAAAATCTGCAAAAACGTAAATTTAGATAAGTACATAATTTGCTAAAACCATATTGTATTTCTATCTTGAAAAAATTAGCTAATATGATGACACAATTCTAAACAAAACTGCCAACCATAGTTTTAATATATATGTACTCGTTTAAGATTAAAAAATAACTATCTTTGAAACATAAGAAACAGTCGAGCGTGGCCTTAAATATTCCTGCCAAATAGTTTTGTGGTAAGCATAAAAAATTATTTGGCACTGTCAGAACTAACAAATGTTCTGTAGCTACCATAAAATATTGTTTCTGTGCTAAATGATCTAGCTGTTTACTTCCGAAGTATGGGTTTCAATTGCGGTATTTCGCCCTCTAGTGCAATACAAGTCGAGAAGCTCAGACTGAGATTGACCGTAATCAGTTTGCCACGGTCACATGAGATGTATTCATGTTGGTATGGTTTATAATATCGTTAAACATTGTGCAAACGTATCATAACTATTTACGAGATAAGATGTCGGTGACCGAAAATCAAAATTTGACGAGAACATTCAAAAGCTTAAACAGACCGACACTCCTTGGCAGGCCGTGTGACTTAGTTCGGGTCTAGAACTAAACTTTTATTTTATGTGCGATACATTAAAATTGATTAATGAATTAGGAAATGTATGCACAAACAAATTACTCGAGATAAATATTATTATTTTCTTTATTTAACATAAAATGTAAGTGAACGTCTGCCAAATTACTTTAACAATATAAATTGAGTTCATGGAGGGTGGGCCAATACTCATTCACTTGAAAAATGTGTATAACGCATTAGGAATTCCAGAAACTCTTCGTGCAGTGAAGTTCGCGTATGCTTTTATAGTTGTATTACCGTCTGTTGTTTTGCTCCTGTATATCATGAAGGAATATGTAATTAGACTAACCTCTTAGGTTTTAAATTACGTAGCCGGACGCCTCACAAATTGCCAGAATATAGCGTACCTCACATTCATACGTTTCATGCGTGGCATTTTAGGTTCACGTCTGTTAATATAATTAAGCTATTCTAATTTGGGTGTAGAATTCAACGCCTTTTCCTTTTCCATACACACCACAATTCTGTCAAAACAGTATCAGTTAGTTTTACGTATTTAAGGGTGGTTTTGCCAGCCACATGTACGCTGTCTTTTCAATTGGTCCCGAATGCTGACTTGGTTCTGTAGTTCAAATGGAGAATTAAATACAGCGAACTATAAGCTGTAACGGTATGGAACGTGAAAGTACCACTCGTTTGTAAAATGTATCATGTTTGTATGTATATACAGGTTGTCCATAAACAAACGCATAATAAACACACCGCGCGAATCCTGGCATAAATTGAATGCGAAAATGTTAGTGAATACGTTGTACGCCATTTTACGTGTAAAATGTGACAACAGTGCACGGCATAAGTATTCTATTGCGCCAACGTCCAGATATTGTTTTATGTAAGTTACGTCAAGTAAACGTTAGATCACGTTTCAACTACTCGGGATTTTACGCTGCACTCACAATATGCAGATCAGAACAATAGTAAGTAAGTAAGATATCTGAGGAGAGCAAGAGGGAACTAACTACATTGCTACGTTGTCACATTGTGTACATGAAATGTCATCGTACATTCGCCACTAACATTTTCGTCGCCAATTTAGTCCAAGATTCGCGTGGTATGCTCATTATGCATTTGTTGTTGGACACTCTGTATAGTTTTCTATTTGTGTGTATATTATAGCAATCGCCGTTTACCACATTCAATTCGCCATTTTTTCAATGAGGCCTAGCGCTTCGAACATTTATATGTTTTTTATAGTTATAGGGTGTTGGCCCATCGCACACCCCCTACCAGGAGGAACAGGTAGGTTATGTTTCTTCCCCTAGACTTTGATGGCAGCACCATAACACAACAAGGCATCAGCATTGATTTTATAGTAACCTTAAAATCAGTGTGTCGCGTCTTCCGTACTTGAAGTTCTTCGTATGTCTTTCCCGCCGTTGTGGTCTGCATCCGTGAGCCTAGACAAGGGACTCTGAGCAAGTATTATAGCTTTCTCGGTCAGAAAGCCTCTGAAGTCTGCGGTGGTAAGAGCTCGACACGCTTCCCTTGATAGGACAGTTCTTAAGGAGTTACTGCCCTCTACGCTTCTATGTTAGTTGACAAAAATCAGAACTCGAGGTCTAACCCGATGGCATTTCGTAGATTGTTGAGCTGAAAGACCAGCTGGATTAACCAAAACTCCCAGCAAACTAATTATTATATGTTTTGTTGTTTAACGTACTGTACTATAGTGGACATACTGGAAAAAAAGTGGGCAGTATTTATAGTCTGCAGCTCTGCTCCTATAGAGCGTCCCAACCTTAGATTGCAGTACAGGGCTTATGGCGCGCGCTGTTGCCAGTTCGCAGCGATATGACGAATATCAGTACACGTACTTCTTAGTGAATATTATGTTAAATTATTTATTTTTTTGATAATATATTATTTTACTTTGTAACATTTTATACAGTCGCTTAAAAATATTTTATGAATTGCATTTTAACAATGTCTTGAAGATAATCGCGATTTTTTTTATTTCTATCAATACAAATTCGTAAGAATATTTGTAATTTGTACTTATATTAGTAATATTACATACCTTTTAATCACTATCGCTGCTGCTGACCAAATGTGATATTCCTTCCATAGGAGTAGCATCAGCCTGAACAGAAGAATGGGGTTGAGGTGATGGAGATGATTGCGATGAAGTGGATGAGGCTAAATTTATCAAAAATCTTTCCTCATCATCTTGAAGTTCGTCGGCCCTCCACAACTGTTTTTCAATATTTTTCACTTTATCTACGTAATGCTTCCAGTTTTCTGTAGATATGTAGTCATAACCGCGTGTTATTAACGACTCCATGTCATGTGCCTTGAATGTTGTGTTATGAAGTCTTATATATGATTTGAGTTGCGCCCATACCATTTCAATGGGATTAATCTCGCAATGATACGGAGGCAAACGAAGTACAATACGACCTACACTACTGGCTAATTCCTCAAGTTTGTATTTTTTATACTTATGCCTTTCACGCCCTACAATGTGTAACAATTCCCGTTTAATCATACTGACATCGTAGGGAATGCCTTTCTTCGTAAGCCATCTGTCTTACGTCCCCTACACGCCAGCTTTGTACGGGAATCGGTTCACACAACCTGCTGTGGTAAGACGCATTATCTATAACAATAACGGCTCCCTCTGGAGTGTTTGGCAACAGCTGTTCGGAAAACCACTTTTCATACCCATCTCCAGTCATTTCATCGTGAGCGTCAGCAGTGTTTTTTTTTACATATGAAAGTAAGGCCAGCATTTTGAACAAAACCGTTCTCGTTACCTGCATGCACTAATGCAAAACGCGTGCCGCGTCCTGTAGGTGGTTTGAGGCCTGAGCTTAGGCCTTCAATAGCCGCTTGTCAAGCACTTTTCACTGTTGTGTCTTTCCATTCCTTCCCTACACTGATACCCACATTTATCCATGACTCATCTGTAAAGATTATTGGTTTTCCTAAATCCCTAAACTTTTTTACTTCTCTTAAGTATGTATGCCGCCACCGAAGTATGTCATCTCGTTCTATAAATGCTGCCTTGTTTCCTCGTCTTAAGTACTCGAAACCAATGTCGTGTAAAAACCTATGGAGGGTGGAACGAGAGAAATCAGGCAAGGTTTCGTCACTATTAACGTTTGTTAAAATTACATTTAAAGTGGGAGGAATGTTTGCAAACAGAAAAGTATGAACGATGCGCCTCAACCCACTCTGTACGATACCGTCATATGTTTGTTTACGAGAATTTTTTTGCCCGCCTTTTCTTTTCGGTTTAACTTTTGCAGGCGTTGTTAACGTACCATGTTGCTGATGTTCTTTTCTAAGTGCGTAAATGGTTCGTTCGGAACAGCCGGTTGCTTTGGAAGCTTCCTTAACTGCGTGACTTACGTTATTGGTACGTAAGAAATACTCAAATATGTTTAACACAATATTTCGCTCCCTCCCTCGTAGCCTACCTATATTGCTTCTTTTAGGTGTTGCGTCTTCCATAATTTGCGTAAGAAACACATGAATAATTAATACATAAATATAAAAATTATTACAAAATTTTAGTCGCGAAATCAGTCGTGTAACACAACACAGCGCGCGGTCACGAGTCACGGTTCAAACTGAAGCCCTGCTGGACTGGTGAAACACGTGAACAAAGAAACAGCTGTCTATGAGAGTCTGTATCTGTTGTGAGCCCCCTTTCCAGAACCTCGCGTCAGCAAAGATAAAGAGGCGTATTTTCTCTTGAGGCCACACTTTTGAACGGACTCTACGATTTCGTGAGTTGTAAAAGTCCGCTTCTCTGATAAGCCACGTGTTCCATAGCCATAAACAAGAGAACGGCGAAAGCTGTTGCGGTGGCACTATTTTTAAAAACTGTCTGAGTTCATATTGAACAAGTTTCTCGCTTATGTCCCCTATCTAACTTCAGTAATAAAAAAGTTTCTCACTGACCAACTTTTTAATGTTTCGGTCTGTTTGAAAACGCACACGAAGTTAGAAAAAAATTTGTGTATGGTAAGTAAAGAAACATTTTAGTGTTTTGTTTTCTCCGTTGGCGTCCTGACACATGAAGTAATTGTTCATAAAAATTTTAATTCGATTCTTCAATTAATGTGTACATTATGATGTGATATATTTAAAGATGCATGAAAACTGTTTAGAGTTCAAAATTATTGTTTTTTAATTTTTTCGACATCTTAAAATAATCTAAATAATGAAATAAGTAGATCATCCGATGCGCGTTTCGGTGCTGCACAGAATGAAATATCTTTAAAATTAAAGTTGCAACATGAAAATGGTAGGATATTTGGCAACAGTGGGCG